>CM031624.1:61126248-61133830 GCA_018398815.1 Conus ventricosus | reverse complement strand
TCATCTAAGAAAGGGACGGCGTGGGACAGAACATCCTGACAAACTCCTCCTGAACTTGGCCCCGTCAGGCAGTAGAGGTAGAAGTTGACTGAACTGTTTTAGGTACATCAACATGAAGGTGACCGCTCTGATCAGGTAACTCCTGGCCTGGTCGTCGACCGACATCGTCCCGGAATAATCGAAGATGAAGGAAGAAATGAAGTAGACGCAAACAGGCAGCGTCAACATGATGTACGCCATGGATACTGTAATGATGGTCACGGTCACAGAGCTGGCCGCTCTCTCCCGGGCAGCCACGGATTCCTTCTCAGCAAACTGATGGCGGACTTGCTGAACAGTGGCCCTCAGTCTCCACACCAGCACGCCGTTGGCAAGGAAGATGCCGACAAAAGGAAGCAGGCAGTAAATTGTCAGGTAAATGTAGGTGAAGACGTTCTGCACAAAGGTGGCATAGCGGCCAGGCTGCATGATGCACAGATCGTCCTTGGCGTGGCCAAAGGAATGCAGCTCATAGCCGTACAGGTAGTGAGAGTACACCCCGCCCAGGAAGACCACGATCGCCACCAGCACCCCCACCACCCGCCGCTGTGTGCAGAGGGCGCTGACCCTGTGTGGCCACACCACGGACATGGCCCTGTGAGTGGACAGGCTGACCAGGGTCCAGCCTCCAATCACGATAGTGCACCCTCCTATCCAGTTGCGGATTTTGCACAACAGGTCGCTTTGAACATGGATGAAGTATCCGAAGGACATCCCAATCCACTCATCCACAAACACAATGTCCAGAATAATGAGGTCGTTGATGGCCAAGGCCATGAAGTAGACGTTGACCACGGCCTCTCCTGACCGCTGTCTGGCCATGATGAGGATGGTCAGGACGTTGCCCAAGTTGCCCACCAGAGAATGATGGGGGAGGCGCACATCCAGATGTAGTGGCTCACTGTGTACAGGGGGTGGGAGAACAGGGAGGACTCCTCAGGGTCTGCTGAGCTGTCCGTGCTCATTGAGCTGTTCCAGACATTTGCTGAGCTGTGCCAGCTGTTGCTGCTCATTGAGCTGTTAGTGATATCAAACACCAACATCACCATGATGAATCCAGCAAGTCCAGGTCACACTGATGACTTCCCTTCAGATGTGAGGTCCTGCAGGCATCTGCTACTGCAATCCGTTTTTAACCGGCAGTTATCTGTATAGAACAGAATCACACACACACACACACACACACACACACACACACACACAACACACACACACACACACACACACACACCACACACACACACACACACAGGCACGCATGTACGCACGAACGCGCGCACACATACGCACGCAGCGCGCGCACACACACACACACACACACACACAACAAAACACACACACACACAACACACACACACACACACACACACACACACACACACACACACACACACACAACATTTTGATATTGAGCATACAGATTTAACAAAGGCTGAAAATACTAATTTGTTGTTATCCAATATCAAAATGCATTTGCATGATCACTATTCCAACCATTTCAAGATATACACTGATGGATCATTAATCAATGAACATGCAGGTGCAGCATACATTATCCCAGGCCTTAACAAAGAAACGTCTTATTATCTTGGAAAGAACAAATCTATATTCACTGCTGAGTTAACTGCTATAATTATGGCTTTAAAGTTTGTTGTTGATTACCCTCAGAATTTATTCAAAGTTGTTTTATGTGTAGATTCCAAGTCAGTTCTTACTGCAATGAAGAATTTTAGATTAAAAATTCGACTGAGATGATCACTGAAATAAATAATTCAGTACATTTCCTTTCAGTCAGAGACACTGAAATAACAATTTTTTGGGTGCCCTCCCACTGTGGGTTATATTATAATGAAAAGGTTGATGTTCTAGCAAAGAGAGGAGCAAAACGATCATCAGATTCGCATTTTCTAAACTTCTCTTTGTCAGTGCAAGAGTGCTATACTTTAATAGAAAAGTACAATTTTCTAAACTTCTCTTTGTCAGTGCAAGAGTGCTATACTTTAATAGAAAAAGTACAATTTTCTAAACTTCTCTTTGTCAGTGCAAGAGTGCTATACTTTAATAGAAAAAGTACAATTTTCTAAACTTCTCTTTGTCAGTGCAAGAGTGCTATACTTTAATAGAAAAAGTACAATTTTCTAAACTTCTCTTTGTCAGTGCAAGAGTGCTATACTTCAATAGAAAAAGTACAATATTCTAAACTTCTCTTTGTCAGTGCAAGAGTGCTATACTTTAATAGAAAAAGTACAATTTTCTAAACTTCTCTTTGTCAGTGCAAGAGTGCTATACTTTAATAGAAAAAGTACAATTTTCTAAACTTCTCTTTGTCAGTGCAAGAGTGCTATACTTTAATAGAAAAAGTACAATTTTCTAAACTTCTCTTTGTCAGTGCAAGAGTGCTATACTTTAATAGAAAAAGTACAATTTTCTAATTATTCATTTGATAGAAAGAGAAGCTGGGTGTTTTGGTTTACACCATGAAATGAAAAATATTCATGAAAAGTTAAGTAAGTTCGATCAAAATATTTATCGTAGACGACAGATAAGTTCCTTGATCTGTAGATGGAAATTGGATTGTTTTAAGACAAAGTATGTCAAAAATGTACATTGTATATGTGGTCATAGCATATCAAATGATCATATTCTGTTGTGCAACTTAATGAAAAAATTCATTCCAAATACGTCTGTACAGCCTATTCAAAATGTTTTCCTGTCAGCAAGTGAAACATATCTTTTCTTTTTGCGCTTAGCTAGAAGTCCAATTGGCAAATACCTATAATAGATAATAGTCAGTGTGAGATGAGACAAAAGAGTTATATGGGTTTTTGTTGTTGTTGTTGTTTTTTGTGGGTTTTTTTTTAAATCTGTGATTAAGTGGTTTTTCTATTTTTGTGTTATAGATGTAGATAAGTTAATTCTTTTGACTCGTTGTGTTAACCTTTTTTTTTCCCGGTCCCGATCTTTTTTTTTCTCCCCGTCTAATATCACTTATGTGGAAAGACGTAAAACAAAACAACAACAACACACACACACACACACACACACACACACACACACACACACACACACACACACACACACACACACACACACACACACACACACACACACACACACACACACACACACACACACACACACATTACCAAATGAGACAGTTTTCTTTAAATAAGGTTGTTGTTGTGTTTGTGTATTTCAGCTGTTAATTGTCTGTTGGCAGCCTCCAGTCACTTCATCTACTGAGTTCGTCCTTCTGATTCCTTCTGCCTGACGTCCTTAACCTCCCTCCTCACCTCCCTAACCCCCTCCTCACCTCCCTAACCTCCCTCCTCACCTCCCTAACCTCCCTCCTCACCTCCCTAACCTCCCTCCTCACCTCCCTAACCTCCCTCTTCATCTTCCTAACCTCCCTCCTCACCTCCCTAACCTCCCTCTTCATCTTCCTAACCTCCCTCCTCACCCTGCACTCCCACCGCCCCCCCCCCCCCCCCCCCACACACAACATCCCGCCCTCCCCTCTGCTTTGTAATGCACTTCTACTCGCCTCACAACGTTCAATGCTCTACCACAGAGTGGTGATTGTGAACGTGACAGACTGGGGATTGTGAACGTGACAGACTGGAGATTGTTAACGTGACAGACTGATGACTGTGAACGTGACAGACTGGGGAGTGTTAACGTGACAGACTGGGGATTGTGAACGTGACAGACGGGGATTGTTAACGTGACAGACTGATGACTGTGAACGTGACAGACTGGGGAGTGTTAACGTGACAGACTGGGGATTGTGAACGTGACAGACGGGATTGTTAACGTGACAGACTGATGACTCTGAACGTGACAGACTGGGGAGTGTTAACGTGACAGACTGATGACTGTGAATGTGACAGACTGGGGATTGTGAACATGACAGACTGGTGATTGGTCACGTGACAGACGGGGATTGTTAACGTGACAGACTGAGGAGTGTTAACGTGACAGACTGATGACTGTGAACGTGACAGACTGATGACTGTGAACATGACAGACTGGTGATTGGTCACGTGACAGACTGGGGATTGTTAACGTGACAGACTGGGGAGTGTTAACGTGACAGACTGGGGAATGTTAACGTGACACACTGGTGATTGGTCACGTGATGGACTGGGGAGTGTTAATGTGACAGACTGGATATTGTTAACGTGACAGACTGGTGATTGGTCACGTGACAGACTGGTGATTGGTCACGTGATAGACTGGTGATTGGTCACGTGACAGACTGATGATTGCTCACGTGACAGACTGGTGATTGGTCACGTGATAGACTGGTGATTGGTCACGTGACAGACTGGATATTGCTAACGTGACAGACTGGTGATTGGTCACGTGACAGACTGGTGATTGGTCACGTGACAGACTAGTGATTGGTCACGTGACAGACCGGGGAGTATTAATGTGACAGACTGGATATTGTTAACGTGACAGACTGGGATTGTTAACGTAACAGACCGGGGAGTGTTAACGTGACAGACGGGGATTGTTAACGTGACAGGCTGGTGATTGGTCACGTGACAGACCGGGGAGTATTAATGTGACAGACTGGATATTGTTAACGTGACAGACGGGGATTGTTAACGTGACAGGCTGGTGATTGGTCACATGACAGACTGGTTGATTGTTAATGTGACAGACTGGGGATTGGTCACGTGACAGACTGGGGATTGGTCACGTGACAGACTGGGAATTCTTGCCGGTTAAAAACCATCTTGCGCCGAATTGGATGAAGGCAAGTGATTGCTCGTTCATTTTCGTTGTCCGAGTATTGTGTGTTTTGCCTGAAGAAGACCAAAGAGGTCGAAACGCGTCGCGTTTTGTCTGGTGATATCGTTTGTCTACGTTTTTGGGCGGAGCCTTATAAATCAATAATGTTTCGACTGGTGATTGTCAAGGTGACGGTGTGGTGTTTGGAATGGGCCATGATCAAAATGTTCATGTTTAGACTGGTGATTGTCAAGGTGACAGAAGTGCTTGGAATGGTCCATAATGAAATGCCTCCATTACGTCCAGAATGGTGATCTTTCACCAGATTGAATTCATTTCCAGGGTGATAATATCTGGAAGGAAAAAGACACTGTTTTCAGTGCCAGTATCCACCGAATTTCACAGTTTGGATTTAAAACAATGCGTTGGAGGCGAACAGACGAATATTGGATATTTCAAAGGGAATTAATCTGTGTTAGAGTTCGTGTTCAGCGAGAGTGTCCCTGCCCGTTTCATGGACATTTCTGCACAATGCAACTGTGTCCCATGAGTCAGTTGGCAAGAAATGTGTTTGAAGATGTGCGCCTGGAGAGCAGAGAGTCCCTCTCCCGATCGTCATCCTGGCGTCACATCAACTGTTTCACTCACTGCATGTATATTGCTTGACCCATAAACTGAGAACATGTCACTCTGTTTGTAATGAAGAGACAGGCCTTGTCATGTAACTCTGTAATGAAGAGACAGACCTTGTCATGTAACTCTGTTTGTAATGAAGAGACAGGCCTTGTCATGTAACTCTGTAATGAAGAGACAGGCCTCGTCATGTAACTCTGTTTGTAATGAAGAGACAGGCCTTGTCATGTAACTCTGTTTGTAATGAAGAGACAGGCCTTGTCATGTAACTCTGTAATGAAGAGACAGGCCTCGTCATGTAACTCTGTTTGTAATGAAGAGACAGGCCTTGTCATGTAACTCTGTATGTAATGAAGAGACAGGCCTTGTCATGTCACTCTGTTTGTAATGAAGAGACAGGCCTTGTCATGTAACTCTGTTTGTAATGAAGAGACAGGCCTTGTCACGTAACTCTGTTTGTAATGAAGAGACAGGCCTTGTCATGTAACTCTGTTTGTAATGAGGAGACAGGCCCTTGTCATGTAACTCTGTAATGAAGAGACAGGCCTTGTCATGTAACTCTGTTTGTAATGAAGAGACAGGCCTTTTGTCATGTAACTCTGTCTGTAATGAAGAGACAGGCCTCGTCATGTAAACATGTTTTAATGAAGAGACAGGCCTTGTCATGTAACTTTGTAATGAAGAGACAGGCCTCGTCATGTCACTCTGTTTGTAATGAAGAGACAGACCTTGTCTGTAACTCTGTTTGTAATGAAGAGACAGGCCTTGTCATGTAACTCTGTAATGAAGAGACAGGCCTTGTCATGTAACTCTGTAATGAAGAGACAGGCCTTGTCATGTAACTATGTTTGTAATTAAAGAGACAGGCCTTGTCATGTCACTCTGTAATGAAGAGACGAGCAGACTTGTAATGTAGAGACAGCTTGCATGTAATCTAGGTGAAGCCTAGACAGTACTCTGTGATGAAAACAGCCTTGTAAGTAAGCTCTGTATGAAGACGGCCTGTCATGTAACCGTTTAATGAAGTACGTCTATGTATGTAACTCTTGTTGTAATGAATGAAGACAGACCTGTCATGTACCTGTATAGTAACGTCCTCGTAATAAGACAGCTTGATGAACAGGCCTTTGTCATGTAATCTGCCTTGTAATGAAACGCCTTGTACATGTCAGCTCGTTTTTGTAATGAAGAGACAGGCCTTGTCATGTAACTCTGTTGTAATGAAGAGACAGGCCTTGTCAGTAATCTGTAATGAAGAGAAGCCTTGTCATGTAACTCTGTTGTAATGAGAGACAGGCCTTGTCATGTAACTCTGTAATGAAGAGACAGGCCTTTCATGTAACTCTGTTGAATGAAGAGACAGACCTTGTCATGTAACTCGGCTTAATGAAGAGACAGGCCTCGTCATGTAACACGTTTGTAATGAAGAGACAGCTTGTCATGTAACTTGTAATGAAGAACAGGCCTCGTCATTACACTCTGTTTGAATGAAGAACAGACCTTGTCATGTAACTCTGTTTGTAATGAAGGACAGGCTTGTCTGTAACTCTGTAATGAAGAGACAGGCCTTGTCATGTAACTTGTAATGAAGAGACAGCCTT
Source organism: Conus ventricosus (assembly GCA_018398815.1). Lineage (NCBI taxonomy): Eukaryota > Metazoa > Mollusca > Gastropoda > Neogastropoda > Conidae > Conus > Conus ventricosus. Next base: position 61,126,817 of record CM031624.1, on the reverse strand, counting down.
GTCATGTACTCTGTTGTAATAAGAGACAGGCCTTGTCATGTCACTCTGTTTAATGAAGAGACAGGCCTTGTCATGTAACTCTGTAATGTAGAGACAGGCCTTGTCATGTAACTCTGTTGAAGAGACAGGCCTGTCATTAGACTCTGTATGAAACAGCTTGTCATGTAACTCTGAATGAAGAGCCCCTTGTCATGTCACTCTGTTTGTAATAAAGAGACAGGCCTTGTCATGTACTCTGTTTGAATGAAGAAGTGCAGCCTCGTCATGTAACACCTGTTGTCATGAAGCAGTTGCTGAAAGAACTCTGTTTGTAATGAAGAGACAGGCCTTGTCATGTCACTCTGTTTGTAATGAAGAGACAGGCCTTGTCATTAACTCTGTAATGAAGGAGACAGGCGCTTTAGTAACTCTGTCTAATGAAAAGACAGAGCCTTGTCATGTAACTCGTAATGAAGGAGACAGGCCTTGTCATGTAATCTGTAATGAAGAGACAGCCTTGTCATGTAACTCTGTACATGTAACCAAGAGACAGGCCTTGCGTATCATGTAATGAAGAAGAGACAGGCCGT
>CM031624.1:61068748-61123748 GCA_018398815.1 Conus ventricosus | reverse complement strand
ACAATGGAAATCCCCCCTCCCTCCCTCCCTCCCTCTCTCTCTCTCCTCCCTCCCTCCTCCCCCTCTCTCTCTCTCCTCTCTCTCTCTCTCTCTCTCTCTCTCTCCTCTCTCTCTCTCTCTCTCTCTCTCTCTCCATTTACTTAAGTTGATAATATTTCAATACTTTCATCCTTGATGTGCACTTTTTTGCATGATCAACAACGTATACTTTTGTTTTTTGAAATGATGAAAATTCTCTCTCTTTTATTTTATCTGTAAATTTTATTCATTCATTTATTTATCTTACATTTGAAACAGTAGACCTCACTCTCTCTCCTCTCTCTCTCTCCTCTCTCTTACTCTCTCTCTCTCTCTCTCTCTCTCTCTCTCTCTCTCCCCCTCTCTCTCTCTCTCTCTCTCTCTCTCACTCTCTGAGGAAAAAAAGGAAAGGGAACAAAAAAAAACAAAACAAAAAAAAGGAAAAAAAACCCTAAGACTTGTTTTTCTCCTTCCCTCCCCCAGCCCCCGCCTCCCTCCCCCCCCCCCCCCCGCCCCCTCCCCCCACCACCCCATCCCTTCACCCCCTTTCTTCTCGTTCCTTTTCTTTGTGCAGGGAGCCGTCCGGAAGCTATAATGTGAGCGGTTGTTTACTGGAAATTGTTGAACGGATGATTGAAAATTTGAAATTTATGTTTGTATCATATTGTTTTCTATTTTGGAGTGGTTACGTTTCGATTAGGATGTTGTGTGGCAAAATATTTTCTACTATCTCTCTCTTTCTGTGTGTGAAATTTTCTGTTCATTTCTGGAAGTATAACACATTTCTAGCTGTCTCCCCTCTCAGGAGGAGATGTCATGGTGTTATTTACTATTTCCCCGGGTGGTTATTGGTGTCTTTCACTGTAAGACAACATGTTGCGATTGATATAGTATCGTGCTGGGATTTCACTTTCTTCTACTATCATTTGATTAAGATCTTTCCACATCTACAGTGCTTGTTAAAGAATATACTCTACCGAATCTTGCCATGACTGAATCAGAACATAGTCTTTTAAAAATATACTCTTACAATTGCAATGGCCTAGGTGATCACAAGAAAAGAAAAGACGTTTTCGATTTTTTTAAGGCAAAAAAAAGGTAATATATACATTTTACGGGAGACTCACTGGAAGTTTGAGTCCGAAAAATTTATAAGAGCTTGTTGGGGTTATGACTGCTACTTATCTGGTAAAGAGACTAATAAAAACGGGTAGCTGTGCTGTTTAATAACAATTTTGAATATAAATTACATAATATAACCAGAGACCCAGAGGGATGCTATTTAGTATTGGATATCGAGTTTAGAAACAAGAGAATCTCTCTCGTCAATTTATATGGAAGTAGTAACAGAGATTATTCCAGTTCTTTGAGCATATTTGTGATCTTCTAGAAATATGGGTAATGAAAATATAATTATAGGTGGAGATTGGAATGTTGTACTTGATCCCAAGTTAGACGCCAGAAATTATAGTAGTTATATAAATCGCCCACGAAGTCGCAATAGTATTATTGACATGATGGATTTTTTGATTTAGTGGACGTGTGGAGACATCTTTATCCAGAAAAAGAGGTTACACCTGGAGAAGATTCAATTCGGTACAACAGAGCAGACTGGATTACTTCTTGATATCAGATTCTTTACTCGTTGAAACTAGAGGGGTTGAAATAACTTCTGGATATCGATCTGATCACTCTATGGTCTCCTTGAGTTAAAGGTAATTTGAGAAAAAGAGATAAGCAATATTGGAAATTTAATAACTCCCTTTTAAAAGACAAGGAATATATAAATATTGTGAAGCAACTAGTTAATCATATCAAAAGACAGTATGCCATTCTGGTTTTATGATTTTGACAATTTAGGTAACATTCCTGACGAAAGTATACAGTTTCAAATAAACGATCAACTGTTCTTTGAAACTCTCCTTATGGAAATTCGAGGGAAAACCATTTCATATGGTACATATAAGAAGAAAGAAGAACACAGACAAGAAAAACAATTATTAAAAGATATTAACGAAATAGAAAATAACTTAGATGCTCATGTCTTGATAATCTTCAAGAGAAAAAAACAACTTGGAAGAAATAAAATAAGAGGCTCGAAGGAATGCTGGGAAGATCAAAGCCTTGTGGCTAAGGGACGGCGAAAAGACAAGCAGGGATTTTTGTAACTTGGAAAAACGGAACTTCATTAATAAACAATATGCTATGTACAAAAAATGATGGTGGGGCTGTATTTGATGACAGGGGTGTCCTCAAAGAAACACAAGCTTTTTATGAAAGTCTGTATAGAGAGAGGGAGGGTCATGATGTTGATTTAGATAACCTTATTTTTGATGCTCCGAAACTTGACGAAGTAGATAAAAATTTCTGGAAGGGGGAGATTACCTATGCTGAGGCACATGCTGCTCTGAAAGAAATGAAAAACAATAAAAGCCCCGGAAGTGACGGCTTTACTGCTGAATTTTATACATTCTTTTTTCGTGACATTGGTATTTTCTTGGTCCGTTCATTGAATTTCGGATTCTCATCAGGACAGATGTCGGTTACTCAGCGGCTGGGTATAATTTCTATGATACCAAAAGATAACAAACCGAAACAGTTTCTAAAAAACTGGCGCCCAATCTCTTTGCTGAATACTGCATACAAGATAGCTTCATCATCCATTGCTAATACACTCAAACGTTTCGCTACCACCCGTGGCATGAAGATCCACAGAACAAAGATGGGATGTGTGAAGACTCATCTGAATGAGCAGCAGCGCACTGCATCAGCAGATAAGACGTCGGAAGACCAAGGCCAGGATTTAAACCACAGTGCCAAGGACATCCACGCTGTTAGTTCGGATGAGGAATTTGCACAGGCCCTCGATGCCAGGCGCCTGAAACTCAACCTGCCACGAGCAAACGAAACTGAAGATTGGGAGAAACTGGATGCAAAAATCGTCCAAAGACTCGATGCACTGATAGGAAAAGCACCCTGGAACACAAACTAGCCACATATGGGGACATTGTGTATGCCACATGTAGAGACGCCTATGGAGTAAAACTACCCAAAGAGAAAACACCTCCAAAGAAATCCAGACGCCAAGAAAAGATGGACAAGATCAGAGTCCAAAAGAACAACCTCAAGAAGCAAATGAAGACCGCACTGCCAGCTGAAAAACAAGGCTTGGAAAAACTGTGGGAAGACCTGAAAGAAAAACACAGCGCCCTCAGCAAAGCGGAATCTGCGAGGAAGAGGAAGAGCAAAAAGAAGAAGACACAAGAGCGCTTCTTCAGAGACCCCTTCCAGTTTGCCAGAACACTGTTTGAGCAGCCAAAATCTGGGACCCTAAGTGTGGACAAAGGAGTTCTTGAGCAGCATCTGAGGAAAACATACTCTGACTCACAGAGCAAAGCACCACTCGACATTCAAGCTGGTGTGGCCAACCAACCCTGAGGAACAGTTCAATGGCAAGCCTCCAACGTTGGCAAAAATCAAGAAGGTGGTCGATAAAGCCAGAGCCAAATCATCACCAGGGCCAAACGGAATACCTTACCAGCTTTACAAGAAATGTCCCAAGGTTGCTGGAGTGGGTCCACAGGCTGCTGCGATCGGCTTGGAGAAACCAGAAGATCAGCGGCCAGTGGATGACGGCAGATGGTGTGTACATCCCAAAGAGCAAAACTCAAGTGATATCAGCCAGTTCAGGCCAATATCACTACTGAACGTCGAAGGGAAAATCTTCCTCTCTGTCATGGCAGCAAGGCTGACCAAGTACCTGATGGAAAACAAGTACTTGGATGTGTCAGTCCAGAAAGGTGGCATCCCAGGCGTGGCTGGCTGTGTAGAACACGCACAATGATCTGGGACGCAATCCAAAAAGCAAAAAACAGAAAAGAGAGACCTGGACGTAGTGTGGCTTGATCTGGCAAACGCATATGGATCTGTGCCCCATGAGATGATACAGTTGGCTCTTGAGATGTACCATGTGCCAAAGAACATCCGCGACATGCTCAAGAAGTACTTCAATGGCTTCTCAATGCGGTTTTTCTACCAAGGACTACACAACAGATTGGATCAACTTGGAAGTGGGCATTGCAATGGGCTGTGCAATTTCCCCAATATGTTCGTGCTGGCAATGGAACTCATCTTGAAAGCAGCAACAAACAACGCGAGACAAACAGACCTTGGCGATGGATACAAGATGCCTCCTCTCAAGGCCTTCATGGATGACACTACAGTGATTTCATCCAGAGAGAGACGAGACCGTCATGTGCTCGAGAGGCTGGACGACATAGTTGCCTCATCCAGAATGAAGTTCAAACCAAAGAAATCACGGAGTCTCTCACTGAGGAAAGGAAAAGTGGCCGAATCTGTGGTCTTCAGTGTTGCCAACCAGGCCATTCCAACAGTCACAGAAGAACCAGTCAAGAGCCTTGGAAGATGGTATGATGATACGCTGAAAGACACACAAAGAGCAAAAGAAACCAAGCAGATGGCGGAAGAAGGCTTGGAGACCATTGACCAGTGTGGGCTCCCTGGCAAATACAAGGTCTGGTGTCTGCAGTTCATGCTGATACCAAAGCTCCTATGGCCTCTGATGATATACGACATCTGCACCAGCACAGTGGAGGCAATGGAAGCCAAAATCAACAAGTTCACAAGGAAATGGCTTGGTGTCCCACCCTGTCTGACTGACATCGCGCTGTACTGTCGCCAAGCAAAGCTGAAACTACACTGAAATCCATCCTGGAGGAATACAAAGCAGGGAAGATCAGACTTCAAAGCATGCTGGAGGACTCAGGAGACAAGGTGGTAGAAGCAATCAAGCCCCAGCTGAAGACAGGCAGAAAATGGAAAGTTCAAGAGGCGATGGATTCTGCAAAAGAAAGTCTCAAGATCAGAGAAATAACAGGACACACACAGCCCAACAGACAAGGACTGGGGGTGACCAAAACTGAATGGTGGTCAAAGGCCAAAGGAAAAGCCAAAAGAGACATGATGATTCAGGAGATGAGAAAAGAAGAAGACCAAAAAAGACTCCAAAAAGCAGTCCAGCAGAGCCAGCAAGGGCAATGGACAACGTGGGAGAATGCACTCCAAAGAAGTCTCACTTGGAATGACATTTGGCACATGGCCCCTCTCAGGATCAGCTTCATTCTCAGATCTACATATGACCTTCTGCCCTCAAATGCAAACCTGGTGAAGTGGGGGAAAACAGACGATCCTGCATGCCCCTCTGCCATGAAAACAAACAGTGGAGCATGTCCTAAGCTCATGTAAAGTAGCCCTGGCTCAAGGAAGGTACACATGGAGGCACAACCAAGTGCTCAAAGAGATTGTACAAGTAGTCTGGGCTAGTACCAACACCACAAAAGGGCGAATCAGGACTCCAAAAGCACCCGCAACATTCTTCATGGCAGGAGGCAGCAAATCATGGCCAAGAACAACAGTGCCACTCGAAACATGCAGGCAGAGTCTGCTGGACGGGGCAGATGACTGGGAGTGCACTGCAGACCTCCCAGAATGGAAGAGTCACCCAGAGATCATCAGCAAGAGTGGCATGAGACCGACATAGTAGTCCACTCAAGTCAACTAAGCAGCTGATCATGATCGAGCTCACGGTGCCATATGAAAACAGAATGGAGGCAGCTCAAATCTACAAGACTGGAAGTATGCTGATCTGGCAAACAGCCTGAGGAGAGAAGGCTATCTGGTCAAAGTCCTCATGCAGAAATTGGAGCTAGGGGATTTTTTAGGAACGTCTGCATACAGCCTCATGAAACAGCTCTCAGTTGCAGGGAAGGAAAAAACCAGAGCCCTGAAAGCAATGGCAGAAGCGGCAGAGAGGTGTTCAAGCTGGATCTGGTCAAGGAGGAACAAAAGTGAACTTCATAAGGCTTAATTTCCCTACAAATATCAGGTGTCCCTGTGGCTCAGTGGTTAAAGCGCGAGTCATTAAGTGGAAAATGAGCATTACCAGAGGGTCATGGGTTCGAATCCAGCCATGGCTCGTCCCAAGATGGGGAAACAAAAAAAGGGGCAGCAGAGGGACATCCGGAGTCATGAACCGGGTGTGGCCTAACCCCCTAGAGTGTCAGGAGATAAGGGCCGAAACACTTGCTTGAAGGGGGCTTCTCTTCTGAGGACTCTCTGCTGCCACGCTCTCCACGAGTTTCTTTCTACTCAAACCTATTTTACATAAACTAATTAATAAAGATCAAACCGGTTTTTCGAAAGGAAGATACATTGGTGAAAATATTCGTCTGCTTTATGATGTGTTGTTACTTACTGAAAAACAGAATATCCCGGGCCAGATTCTTACAGTAGACTTTGAGAAAGCCTTTGACTCGGTATCATGGAGATTTATAGATAAGGTTTTTGATTTTTTTAACTTTGGACCCCATATAAAAGATGGATAAAGGCTTTTATAATGATATAACAACCTGTGTCTCCGTTAATGGGAATTACACCCCCTTTTTTAAAATATGCAGGGGAGTCCGCCAGGGGGATCCTCTATCTCCTTATTTATATCTTTTGTATGCTGAAATTTTGTCATTATTGATGCGTAAAAATAATCAAATTAAAAGGATTAATTGTAAATGGCAAGGAACATTTATTGTCGCAGTTTGCAGATGACACAACTGTGTATTTAGACGGAAGTGAAATGTCTTTCTGAGAAGCAGTTAGATTATTAGAACAATTCACATTAATGTCGGGTCTAAAGATAAATCACGAAAAGACAAACATAATTTGGATTGGCAGCATGAAAAACTCCTCCATAAGATATATGAGGGATAGGAACTTTTGTTGGGACCCTGGGATTTTTACCGTACTTGGGATAAAATTTTCTACCGATATTGATAGTATTGTAGATCTTAATTTTGACAATAAGCTTCTGCAGATTAAAAGCATTTTAGCTAAATGGAATAAAAGACTTCTAACACCTTTTGGAAAAATTACTGTTATAAAAACTTTGGCAATGTCCAAAATCGTACATTTATTTAGTAATCTTCCAGATCCCAAGGAAAATTTTTACAGGAACTTGACACACTGTTCTTCAAGTTTTTGTGGGATGGGAAACCAAATCGAGTAAGTAAAAAGTGTGTGTGTGTCAAAATTATGAAAATGGTGGCCTAAGAATGTTGAATGTTTTCGCATTTTTGTCGTCTGTTAAAATATCCTGGTTAAAAAGAATATTCTGTGGCAACCCTAATAATCTTCAGGAATTTGCCTTTTTCTTTGTTCCAGGATTGGACAAAATTAAACTACTGGGTGGTGAATATGTCAATACATTACTGACCAGAACAAATAATACCTTTTGGAGGGATGTCCTCAAATAGTTTAAAAAATTATCTTTAAAATGTATATCGAGTAAAATTCATGATTTTGTCTCTGAATGTATTCATTATAATATTAATATATTAAGAGATAGGATGATTGTTTACGTTAAACAATGGGTGGAAGAAGGTATATGGCAAGTGCGAGATTTGATGAATGAAGAAGGAGTTTTCCTCTCATTTGAAAACTTCTGTAGAAAATTTCCCAATGTAAAGACTAATTATTTACTGTTTGCCGGTGTTATCGAGGCAGTAAAGACATATCAAAATACAGTCCAATGCACATTGACACCAAGGTATAAATTACAGGATCCAAAAAATTGGACAATGATTTTAAAAGCGAATAAATGTGTATATTCAGTTCTAGTCGACTCGCCCATTCGTCCTGCAGGTCTTAATAAATGGAACACCTACTATGCAAACTTGACTTGGAAAAACATATTTAGAAAATGTCTAATTTCGACCACTGACACACAGTTAAGATGGTTCCAGTATAGATTGTTACTTAGAATCCTTCCGACAGGCAGATATCTATTTCTTTGCAAAATTATTGCTTCGTCTCTGTGTGCCTTGTGCGATGAGGAAGAAGAAACTATTATACATTTATTTTGGAACTGTCAGGCTGCAAAAATTTTTTGGAACAGTCTGCAGAGACTGCTGAACAGTACTTGCGAAACGTGTGTCAACTAACTTTTTCTGAAAATCTTATTTTATTTGGGACCAGTGAGGGCGTTATCACTGATAAGGTGTTAGATCTGATAATTTTATTGGCTAAATTCTATATTTACAAATGCAAATGGAAAAGGAGCAAACCACGCATTACTGCTTTCATCGGGCTACTGAAACAAAGACACTCAGTAGAGTGCTACTGTAATGCAATGAAAGGAGAAAATATACTTTTGATCATCAATGGCTCCCGTATAAACCTCTGATAGAACTTTAAGACTTTGTTAACAAATTATGTTTTTCATATACTCTTGGATGCAGCATGAATATCCTAAATATGAATGTCTCTGCCATAAGGCCTAACTTACTTCGCTGAGTTTTAATATCAGGCGTATAGTTTGTCAGTTACTTTCTGTTTTTCCTCTTTTGTCCCCACGGTGCAGCACATCATTGACATCTTGACTACCACACTCCCCTTAACTCCATCCCTTTACCCTACAATCTCCTCTCTCTCTCTCCCCTCTCTCTCTCTCTCTCTCTCTCTCTCTCTCTCTCTCTCCTCCTCTCTCTCTCTCTCTCCTCTGTGCCTGTGTTTTCCTGAGCGTATATCTTTCTTTCCACCTGTCAGCCTGTTGCATCCCCCCCCCCCCCAGTATCCCCTTCCCCCCTCGCCCCCTCCCCTCCCCCCCCCCCCCCCCCCCCCCATCCCACTCACGCCTCCGTCCTCACTAACCCTTCCTCTCCCTTCTCTTCCTCGACCATCACCTCCAAATCTCTGTTATACTTTCTTTCCTTCTTTGCTTTCCTCTTATTTATTTGCCATCACAACAGCAGCAGTCTCACAAATTGACGAAGACGCTCATCGTTATTTATATTTTCTTTTTGTTAAAAACAAAAAGAAAAGAAAACTAAAAAAAAATCATTTTGGTAATCACAGTAGTTACATATTGATGATGTTGATAATGACGATGATGATGATTATGATCATGATGAAGATGATTATGATGGTTATTATGCTTTGTTGTTGTTATAATTGTCTCATTACCTTGTGTATGCTTTTTGTAGTCCTTATTTGTAATTTGTTCTATTGTTTTGAAATAAAATGTGATTAAAATTTAAAAAAAAGAGATTGGGCGCTGGTGTATTTTGAGTTCCCGAAAAAAAAAACATTATTGGACGGTCTGTTTTGCTGGCTTTGTGATGTATCTGATCAGGATAAGAGTTAGGTCTTGATTCATGAACCGTTTCCCTGTTTGTGCGTTCTGTGTGGTTTCATGTTAGAATCATATACAGTGTAAGGCTCTGTGTGGTTTCATGTTAGAATCATATACAGTGTAAGGCTCTGTGTGGTTTCATGTTAGAATCATATACAGTGTAAGGCTCTGTGTGGTTTCATGTTAGAATCATATACAGTGTAAGGCTCTGTGTGGTTTCATGTTAGAATCATATACAGTGTAAGGCTCTGTGTGGTTTCATGTTAGAATCATATACAGTGTAAGGCTCTGTGTGGTTTCATGTTAGAATCATATACAGTGTAAGGCTCTGTGTGGTTTCATGTTAGAATCATATACAGTGTAAGGCTCTGTGTGGTTTCATGTTAGAATCATATACAGTGTAAGGCTCTGTGTGGTGTTTCTATGTTAGAATCATATACAGTGTAAGGCTCTGTGTGGTTTCATGTTAGAATCATATACAGTGTAAGGCTCTGTGTGGTTTCATGTTAGATTCATGCTTTCATCGACTGGAAATCCTTGCTAAAAAATTTCATGTTGCGTTTCTTTTTCGGTTCAGTATAGTGTCAAAGTCAAATCGCGTTCAAAGTTTGTTGTGCGATGCGAGGATATTGTGCCACAGTGACACCGTTTGCAAAGGGTGCTAACTTTGAGTTACTTTACAAGAGTTGCCGATCTTGTTTCAACACAGCTGCACACCAAAAATGTATGACCCAAGGTCTTGCTTAAGGAGTCGAGTGTTTATAGACAGGCGCAACTGAATTGCTTTGAGAAGCTTTTATTGTGTCTGAAAGTTGATTCTCCTCCTTTTCTTTCATATGGCCATCAAGGTACAAGCCAGGTGGCTCCAAGCAGAGAGATTAACATCAAAGGAATGGGCCTGTTTGGGGATTTCCAGCTGGCGCAAAGATGGGGCCACGGGTGAGTGCAAAGGCCGGAGATGTGACCTCAACTAAGGGGAAGGTCGTGTATCTGAAAACTGTGATTTTGTCGGTGGAAATCCCCCAAGACAAGGGCTACGGTGGAAATCCCCAAGACAAGGGCTACGGTGGAAAATCCCCAAGACAAGGGCTACGGTGGAAATCCCCCAAGACAAGGGCTACGGTGGAAATCCCCCAAGACAAGGGCTATTGCTGTGGAGTTGTTCTATTATCAGTTTAACATTACATGCTGGCTCAAATTAATGGTAGACCTCAAAACGCAAATGAATTATACGTGTTTTAGTGCTGAATATATAGTGTTTTAGTGCTAATTATATAGTGTTTTAGTGCTAATGTAGCGTGTGGCCTGAGCATGAATTTGGACATTAAAGAATTTCATTTAAACTATCATTAGGACCTCCCTGTTATCAGTTTCAACAGAAACCCCAAATAATGAGGCTAGGATGGATGATGAGACCTGTTAGTGTTGTTTGGCTAGTATGTTGTTGTTTGTTTGTTGTGGTTGTTGTTTGTTTGTTTTTTATTCATGTTGGCTTCCTTTTCAACACTGCGTTAGTTACTTACATTTTTTTTTAGTTATGCATTGTTTATAAAAACTAATATTTGATTCTTTTTTGGCTTTGTTGTGTTGTTGACAATTTGGTGTTTTGGAGCTGATTACCATCCATACGCACTTAACACAGTTAAGTCTATACAGTGTGGAGAGAGGTACCACCTTAACAGTAATCTATACAGTGAGAGAGTACGCCCATTAACCAGTAGTCTATCAGTGGAGAGAGGTAGGACCTTTAACAAGTAGTCTTTTAGTGTGGGAGAGTTTGTCATAAAACGTAAGTTTAGTTGGAGAGGTGTACGCACTTACAAGTAGTCTATCAGTGTGGAGAGTTCGCACTTTAACACAGTAGCTATACAGTGTGGAGAAGGTTAACCTTTAACACGTAATGTTATTAGTGTGAGAGAGTGTACGCACATTAACACAGTAAGTTATACCAGTGTGGAGAGGTCGCCATTAACACAGTAAGTTTACGTGTGGTAGAGAGGTACGACCATCACACGAGTCTATACAGTGTGGAGCAGGCATACACCATTAGCACAGCAAGTCTATACAGTGTGGTGAGATGTACGCACCATTCACACAGTAAGTCTATACAGTGTAGAGAGAGGAGCACCATTAACACGTAAGTCTATACAGTGTGGAGAGAGGTACGCACCATTAACACAGTAGTCTATAAGTGTGGGAGAGGTAGCACCATTAACACAGTAAGTCTATACAGTGTGGAGAGAGGTACCAACCATTAACACAGTAAGTCTATACAGTGTGGAGAGAGGTACGCACCATTGACACAGTAAGTCTATACAGTGTGGTGAAGGCACGCACCATTAACACAGTAAGTCTATACAGTGTGGAGAGAGGCTACGGATCATTAACACAGTAAGTCTACACAGTGTGGAGAGAGGCACGCACCATTAACACAGTAAGTCTATACAGTGTGGAGAGAGGTACGCACCATTACACGTAAGTCTATACAGTGTGGAGAGAGGTACGCACCATAACACAGTAAGTCTATACAGTGTGGAGAGAGGGTACGCACCATTACACAGTAAGTCTATACAGTGTGGTGAGAGGTACGCACCATTAACTCGTAAGTCTATACAGTGGGAGAGAGGTACGCATAATAACACAGTAAGTCTATACAGTGTGGAGAGAGGTACGCACCATTAACACAGTAAGTCTATACAGTGTGGAGAGAGGTACGCACCATTAACACAGTAAGTCTATACAGTGTGGAGAGAGGTACGCACATAAACACAGTAAGTCTATACAGTGTGGAGAGAGGTACGCACCATTAACACAGTAAGTCTATACAGTGTGATGAGAGGTACGCACCATTAACACAGTAAGTCTATACAGTGTGGAGAGAGGTACGCACCATTAACACAGTAAGTCTATGCAGTGTGGAGAGAGGTACGCACCATTAACACAGTAAGTCTATACAGTGTGGAGAGAGGTACGCACCATTAACACGGTAAGTCTATGCAGTGTGGAGAGAGGTACGCACCATTAACACGGTAAGTCTATACAGTGTGGAGAGAGGTACGCACCATTAACACAGTAAGTTTATACAGTGTGGAGAGAGGTACGCACCATAAACACAGTAAGTCTGTACAGTGTGGTGAGAGGTACGCACCATTAACCAGTAAGTCTATACAGTGTGGTGAGAGGTACGCACCATTAACACAGTAAGTCTATACAGTGTGGAGAGAGGTACGGATCATACACAGTAAGTCTATACAGTGTGGAGAGAGGTACGCACCATTAACACAATAAGTCTATACAGTGTGGAGAGAGGTACGCACCATTAACCAGTAAGTCTATACAGTGTGGAGAGAGGTACGCATCATAAACACAGTAAGTCTATACAGTGTGGATAGAGGTACGCACCATTAACACAGTAAGTCTATACAGTGTGGTGAGAGGTACGCACCATTAACACAGTAAGTCTATACAGTGTGGAGAGAGGTACGCATCATTACAAGTAATCTATACAGTTGGAGAGTAGCACTAACAAGTAAGTCTATACAGTGTGGAGAGAGGTACGCACCATTAACACAGTAAGTCTATGCAGTGTGGTGAGAGGTACGCACCATTAACACAGTAAGTCTATACAGTGTGGAGAGAGGTACGCACCATTAACACAGTAAGTCTATGCAGTGTGGTGAGAGGTACGCACCATTAACACAGTAAGTCTATGCAGTGTGGTGAGAGGTGTGCGCATGTGTGTGTGTTCACTCTTCGCCGGTCTTTCCTATTCCAATGTCCTCCTCCTCTCCCCACCCCTCTTCCGGCACAACACACACTGTTCTCTCCTGACACCATCCTTCCACACACACACACACACACACACACACACACACACACACACACACACACACACACACACACACACACACACACACACACACACACACACACACACACACGCACGCACGCACGCACGCACGCACGCGCACGCGCACGTACGCACGCACGCACGCACGCACACACACACACACACACACACACACACACACACACACACACACACACACACACACAAACACACACACACTTCTCTCTTTGCCCTCTCTCTTTCTTGAACAACTGTAATATCTTGTGGGCTCTGTAGCAACTCTGCAGAGGTGAGTGGCAGAAACAACAGCCAGTTGTGGGGATAGGGTGGAATGGTGTGGAGCGAGTGAGTTGCGGGGATAGGGTGGAATGGTGTGGGGCGTGTGAGTTGCGAGGATAGGGTGGAATGGTGTGGGGCGTGTGAGTTGCGGGGATAGAGTGGAATGGTGTGGGGCGTGTGAGTTGCGGGGATAGGTTGGAATGGTGTGGGGCGTGTGAGTTGCGGGATAGGGTGGAATGGTGTGGAGGCGTGTGAGTTGCGGGGATAGGGTGGAATGGTGTGGGGCGTGTGAGTTGCGGGGATAGGGTGGAATGGTGTGGGGCGTGTGAGTTGCGGGGATAGGGTGGAATGGTATGTGGCGAGTGAGTTGCGGGGATAGGGTGGAATGGTGTGGGGCGTAGTGAGTTCGGGGATAGGGTGGAATGGTGTGGGGCGTGTGAGTTGCGGGGATAGGGTGGAATGGTGTGGGCGTGTGAGTTCGGGGATAGGGTGGAATGGTGTGGGGCGTGTGAGTTGCGGGGATAGGGTGGAATGGTGTGGGGCGTGTGAGTTGCGGGGATAGGGTGGAATGGTGTGGGGCGTGTGAGTTGCGGGATAGGGTGGAATGGTGTGGGGCGTGTGAGTTGCGGGGATAGGGTGGAATGGTGTGGGGCGTGTGAGTTGCGGGGATAGGGTGGAATGGTGTGGGGCGTGTGAGTTGCGGGATAGGTGGAATGGTGTGGGGCGAGTGAGTTGCGGAGATATGGTGGAATGGTGTGGGGGCGTTGTGGGTGGAAGAAGGACGGAGTACTCTGTTAAACATGTTGCTCTTTATATGGTTTCACAATAACATGTAGTATGACTCTTAAAGTATCAATTTATGTATGAATTTCTGCTGTGCAGATGATCAAAACGGTGCAAAGAAGTCTTCGTTCAGGTCGGGGTATGTGCATATTTGTGTGTGTGTGTGTGTGTGTGTGTGTGTGTGTGTGTGTGTGTGTGTGTGTGTGTGTGTGTGTGTGTGTGTGTGTGTGTGTGTGTGTGTGGTTTTGGTGGTAATGGTGACAGAGATGTGTGTGTGTGTGTGTGTGTGTGTGTGTGTGTGTGTGTGTGTGTGTGTGTGTGTGTGTGTGTGTGTGTGTGTGTGTGTTGTGTGTGTGTGGTTGTGTGTGTGTGTGTGTGTGTGTGTGGTGTGTGTGTGTGTGTGTGTGTGTGTGTGCATGTGTTTGTGCGAATGTATTGTGTGTGTGTGTGTGTGTGTGTGTGTGTGTGTGTGTGTGTGTGTGTGTGTGTGTGTGTGTGTGTGTGTGTGTGTGTGTGTGTGTGTTGTGTGTGTGTGTGTGTGTGTGTGTGTGTGTGTGAGTGAGTTTATGCGTGAATATGCTGATGTGCATTTCTCTGTCTCCCCCCCCCCCCCACCCCCTATCCTCACATCCCACTGCACCCTTCCTCCCACTTTTCACGTTGTCCTTCTCCCCCTCAGTCCCCCTCCCACCACACCCTCCACCCCTCTGTCCCCTCTTTCTTTCTTTTTCTCTCCTATAATCGACTCCTGCGCTCTTTTGACTGTTTAGAAATACAAATTGCTGTTCAACATAGACACGCGAATTGCTGTTCAACATAAACACGCAAATTGCTGTTCAACATAGACACACACATGCACCGACTCCATCTGTATTCAGCAAAGAATGATTTTCACTTTTTTTGCCATAAGATTAACTTTGTACTTTATTGATATTAACACACTGGTCATGATTTGTCCCATGTGGGAAAAAAATGATGATTTTCTGCATCCTGTCACAAAACTCCTGTCGTAAAGGGAGTGAGTTTGGAAAAAATATTAACAAAAACATTTGCATCTGAAATAAAGGTACCCTTTATCATGATAAGATAAATGAACATATATGACAGCAGTTCCCAGCACAATATGGCAGCTGTCCAGCCAATATGAAAATTGATGTTTAAGAAGAAGTTTTGAGTTGTGTCTGAATTGTCAGAAGGGAGACAACTACCTGTCAGTGCCGTGGCTTCACTATACTCCCATTGACCATGCACAAACTGCTGGTAATATCAGTCCGACCAGGTCATTGTGTATACAGATGGAGAGACTCATTTGTCACGTCTATTTTCTTTCACTTTAAGATGATTCCAAGAATTTGTATTTTTTGAAAACTGACTTATCATCGTGAGAAAGTGACTTTTTATGGGGGTAGTTCAAATTAGAATTAAGAAAAAAAAGAAAAGTTAGTTACAGCACACTGAATACACTCTTTCCAGCCTGTGCTTATTGTGTTTAAGAAATGTCAATAAAAAGTTGTGGGCAAGTGCTTTAACAGCCAGTGTCATTTGATTGCAAGCAAACATTGCTAATGGGCTGTTACATGCTATCACAAAGCTAATAGCAGGTGCTTTCAAAGGACTCACAACACTCAGCCGAAGTGGGCAGATGCCATGTAAACTGTTTAGTTGAGTTGGAAACTGATTTTTAATATGGGCTTTCTTATTTCTTCAAAGGAGTCAGATAAACGATGTGTACAGGCTGCACACCAAAAATGGATGCGCCACAGCCTTGCTTAAGGAGTCCAGTATTCATAGACTGGCACAGTTAGACTGTTTTGAGAATTTCTATTGTGTTTGAAAGGCGATTCCCCTCACGTTCTTTCATTTATGGCCATCAAGGTACAAACCACGTGGTTCCAAGCAGACAGGCTAAAATCAAAGGAATGGGACTATTTAGGTTTATCCAGCTGGCGCAAAGATAGGGTCACGGGTGAGTGCAAAAGCCTGAAATGTGACGTCAACTAAAGGTCAGTCATGTATTTGAAGATTGTGATTTCGTCGGTGGAATTCCCCACAACAAGGGAGATAATTGGTGGGGTGTTGTTCTATTGATCAGTTAGCTGTTTAACATTAAATGCTGTCTCAACTGTATGGTGGGCTTCAAAACTCTCCGTGTATTAAATGGCATTTTAGTGTATAATCCTAACTGTGGCCTGTGGCCGTAGTGTCGAGTGAGTATTATATGGCATTTTAGTGTATAATCCTAACTGTGGCCTGTGGCCATAGTGTCGAGTGAGCCGCCTTTGCGGACATGCTTCGTTCTCTCTTGCTGTCGCTGCAGGGTCAAGGGAGACAATGAGATGGCAGAGTGGACTGCAGGAGTTAAGGCCCTTCTCAGAAAACTGTCAAAAGGTATGATGCATCCAGTGCCTTTGAAAAAATATGCGTTCATCTCCAAACACTGGATTTCAGACAGTGGTTTCCTTTTTAAAGAGATCTAGAAGTTTCTTGCACTTCATTCTCTTTAAGACGAGACAATCGAATATTTATTGTTTAAATATCTGTGTCGATGTCAATGTTTTAACAACAAAAAAATCAAATCATATGCTAATGTGATTACAGACAAGTCAGGAATTCCTCAGCGTATTTGTTAATGATTCGGGCTTAGTAATTAATACACGCACTTCATTTAGGCCAAAGAACACACTCCGGCTTAAGGTCTGGTTTCTTATCTTTCACATCTTTATCTTTTTGTCGAGCTCGGAGCTGGTGCTGGTTATTGAAGTGTTGTTAATACTCCGTGTTTTCATTAAATGAGATTGGGGAGTGTCTCGCCATTGTTTAGGTGGCATCAAATCTGTCACGTTACTTGTGTGGACATGAGTTGATGCGACCCACAGTTCATTGTCCACTGTGACGTTGCTTAACATAGGAAGATTGTGCAATGATTGTCTGAACCAGTGTGACGTTTAATACAGAAAGATTGTGCAATGATCCTGCGAACCAGTGTAACGTTAACACAGGAAGATTGTGCAATGATCATCGCAACCAGTGTAACATTAACACAGGAAGATTGTGCAATGATCGTCCGAACCAGTGTAACATTAACACAGGAAGATTGTGCAATGATCCTGCGAACCAGTGTAACGTTAACACAGAAAGATTGTGCAATGACTGTCTGAACCAGTGTGACGTTAACACAGGAAGATTGTGCAATGATCGTCCGAACCAGTGTAACATTAACACAGGAAGATTGTGCACTGATTGTCTGAACCAGTGTAACGTTAACACAGGAAGATTGTGCAATGATTTTCTGAACCAGTGTAACGTTAACACAGGAAGATTGTGCACTGAGTGTCTGAACCAGTGCAACGTTAACACAGGAAGATTGTGCACTGATTGTCTGAACCAGTGTAACGTTAACACAGGAATATTGTGCACTGATTGTCTGAACCAGTGTAACGTTAACACAGGAAGATTGTGCACTGATTGTCTGAACCAGTGTAACTTTAACACAGGAAGATTGTGCAATGATTGTCTGAAACGTGTGTGACGTTGTTTGGTCACGGGAAGATTGTGCAATGATTGCCTGAACCGGTGTAAACGTTGTTTGGTCAGGGGAAGATTGTGCAATGATTGTCTGAACCGGTGTAACGTTGTTTGTCATGGGAAGATTGTGCAATGATTGTCTGAACCTGTGGGCTCTTTCCAGCAGGAAGTCTTTTGCGGACAATTCCATACTCCAGGAAGTACAGCACTGCTGCTCACCTGTGTCCTTCTGGAATTTGAGATTCCACTCCCCCTTGTTCTTTGTATTTTGTGGTTTGCTCGGCAAGAAATCCTTCGGGTCTCTCTGAAGGAGACAGGTATTGTTGCGAAATGCCCCCAACTCCACCCCCACCATCCGAGATGTCCAATAAGGCTTTCCTGAAGCATGTGTGCCCACTCGTTCTGGTTCAGCAACAAAATGAAGGAACTTGTGTCTGTACAATGGCCTGTACAGTGCTGTACTGATGAAGGGAACTTGTGTCTGTACAATGGCCTGTACAGTGCTGTACTGATGAAGGGAACTTGTGTCTGTACAATGGCCTGTACAGTGCTGTACTGATGAAGGGAACTTGTGTCTGTACAATGGCCTGTACAGTGCTGTACTGATGAAGGGAACTTGTGTCTGTACAATGGCCTGTACAGTGCTGTACTGATGAAGGGAACTTGTGTCTGTACAATGGCCTGTACAGTGCTGTACTGATGAAGGGAACTTGTGTCTGTACAATGGCCTGTACAGTGCTGTACTGATGAAGGGAACTTGTGTCTGTACAATGGCCTGTACAGTGCTGTACTGATGAAGGGAACTTGTGTCTGTACAATGGCCTGTACAGTGCTGTACTGATGAAGGGAACTGTGTCTGTACAATGGCCTGTACAGTGCTGTACTGATGAAGGGAACTTGTGTCTGTACAATGGCCTGTACAGTGCTGTACTGATGAAGGGAACTTGTGTCTCTACAATGGCCTACATGGTGCTAAGCTGATGCAGTGACTTTAACACCTGATGTTTTAAAGATAATGTCAATGACCTTTGGAAGTGCATAAAAACTAACTTGGAATTTATTATGGATGACAACATACCAAGTAAAATAACGTCAAGCAAGTGCCACCAGCCACGGATTACTACAAAAACCAAACGTTTGTTGAGAAGGAAACATCGGTTCGTTAAGAAATTGAAACTACACCCTAATTCAGAAAGATTGCTGATTAGGTATAAACATATTAAGAGAAGGTGTCAGACGGAATGTAGGCTTGCCCACTCCAATTATGTTGATTTGATTTCAGAAGGTGATCAAAACAAGAAATTATGGTCTTACATAAGGAGTACGAGACAGGACAATATTGGGATTCCAGACCTGAGAAATAATCAGAATAACCTAATACAGGACCCTGAAGGAAAAGCAGATTTACTGTTCGGTTTTCTCAAATCCCAAGCCTCTAATTAACGTTAGACTAAAGGATGATGATAAGCTCCCCGAAATGCAAAACATCAAAGTAAGCAAAGCAGGAGTATTTAAGTTACTGACCAAAGTCAATGAAAATATAGCTACTGGTCCTGATTGCGTTCCTGGCAAGCTCTTAACATTATGTGCCAATGAATTGACTGAGGTATACCAACTACTTTACCAAGCTTCACTGGACCAGGGAATAATACCTGATGAGTGGCGAGATGCGAGCATTGTTCCTTTATTCAAAAAGGGTGACAAAACAAAAGCAGAGAACACATCGGCATTGGCGGTTCTTTGCTAAAATGGTCTAGATCATTCCTCGTTGGGAGAACGCATAAAGTTATTGTGGAAGGGTCGTCATCCCATTGTAAATCAGTCTTGTCAGGTGTACCACAGGGTACTGTTCTGGTGCCCTTGTTTGTTTGTTTTTTAATTTATATAAATGACATAAGTAGAAATCTCTCTCCTGGAACTACTATAAGGCTTTTTTTTTGCAGATGACAGCTTAGTATATAGAACAATCAGAAGCAAGAATGATACACGCATTCTACAAGAAAATCTAAACGCTTTACAAGAGTGGGAACGAACTTGGAAAATGGGATTTCATCCCCAGAAGTGCCAAGTGTTGCGTATATGTAATAAACGCTCACCAACTAGATCAGAATACTCTATTCACAATACTATTCTTAAAGAAACCAATGCTGCAAATATTTAGGCGTGATTATAGATAGTCGTCTCAAATGGACAGAACATTACAATTTAGTATGTAAGAAAGCAAACATCTTCGCTTTCTTATACAGGAACATCAACGACTGCCCCCAAAAGGTTAAGGACGACTGCTATAAAACACTGGTTAGACCAGTACTGGAATATGGTTGCTCAGTCTGGGATCCTTATAATCTAAAGGACATTGATAACCTCGAAAAAGATTCAGAAGAGAGCAGCACGGTTCGTAACAGGGAACCATATCAGAGAGAAAGGGAATACTAGGAAGAACATGAGGAAATTAGAATGGAAACCCTTAGAAGAGAGAAGAGCCTTTATTAACCTTAATACCTTCTTCAAAGGTAGAACTAAACTAATTGATATACCAATGGAACAACTAGTATTTAATAAAAAGTAGCACCAGGAGTGGCGGTCAATCTTATGCCATACCTGCATCAAATATTGACAGCCATTTACATTCGTTTTATCCTAGTTCTGTAAGGCTGTGGAACTCACTGCCGGGTGCCATCAAGATTGCCACAAATGCAGTCTCTTTTAAAAATCAAATTGATAAGACAATCTTGAGATCTGCATATTGATTGACTTTTCTATTTTAACTTCCCCATATATTTTATGGTTACTTAGGCCTTAACCTGGCCATTGCTTTTAACCTTTTAAATGTCATGTGCGACCCCTTGTTGCTACATTTTGCTCCAAGGACCAACAGGCTGAGTCGCATTTTCTTTTTTTAACATGCACGCTGGTGACCTACTCATTTTTGAGTGAGCCAGCTCTTTAGGAAGAAGAAGAAGACTCTGATACTGGTAGCAAGGAAGCCCTACCAGTGTGCTACCCATAGACCTGTAGATTCCATGTTGTAGCGAATTAGACATGGATAGAAATGTAGTGTGTTTTGGGTTACTATCATTGGTATATCGGGAATGACAATGGATAAAAACATAGTGTGTTTTGAGTTGCTTCATATGTATACCAGGAATTATAATGGACAAACACAAAGTGTGTTTTGGTTGCTATCATGTGTATACCAGGAATTATAATGGACAGACACAAAGTGTGTCTTTGCGTGCTGTCAAAGGTATTAATGCATGCAAACATAGTGTGTTTTGGGTTGCAATCAAAGGTATATCAGGAATTACAGTAGACGTAAACATGGTATAGGTTGGGTTGCCAATACAGGTGCCTGAGGAAAAATACTGAATAGAAATATAGTGTGTTTGGGGCTGCAGTATCGGGAATTAATTGAAACAACGAACAGGATTGGTACTTTATGGCTAGGTAACTGAACATCTTTTTAAAGTAATAGCTTTAAAGCTTTTTTCCCACAAGAAGAGTCGTGAAAAGTCAGCGGTGGTCGTATAATTGCCTAGCAGGAATTATTGGCTGCACAGTTTTACGTTGTAACATTTACGACAAAATAATCGTGTTGTTTGTATGGACTAATTTGTTCTAGTTGGGTATTCCCTCTTCTTTTCAAGCAGTAGGTGTTGTTGAATTTATAATTTTTACACAATTGTCATCATCATCATCATTACTGTTATCAATGTTATTATTTTGTTTTTTTTTAATTATTATTATTATTATTATTATTATTATTATTATATTATATTATATTATTATTATTATTATTATTATTATTATTATCATTATATTATTATTATTATTATTATTATTATTATTATATTATTATTATTATCATCATCATTATCATTATTATTATTATTGTTGTTATATTATTATTATCATCATCATCATCATCATCATCATCATCATCATCATCATTGTTATTATTGTTATTATTAATATTATATTATTATTATTATTATTATATTATTATTATATTATTATTATTATTATTATTATTATTATTATTATTATTTATTATTTTATTATTATTATTATTATTATTTATTATTATTATTATTATTATTATTAATATTATTATTATTATATTGTCGTTGTTGTTATCATCATCATCATTATCCTCACCATCATTCTCGTTATTATCACTTTCATCATTATCATTTTATGCTGTAGTGCAATGTTGTGTTGCTATTAATGGTGACGGTAAAGCACGTGACTTTAGATGTTCCCATTTCCGGTGATCCACACCTGCAGGACCACTGATCCAGGGATCTGTTATTGTCTGAAGTGGACATCACCGCTGGTGCTACAGCCCCTACTGTTTCCTCATTAAATGAGGCGGCACTGTTGCTTCGAGCAGGGAGTGACAAACTCACCAAGTGACCTTTCAGAGATTGGAATATATTTCTTTCATGTGCAATATCTGTGCCTGGGACCCGGACTGAATGGACAATAGGCAGGTGCGCTTTCACAACAAATGAATGAACTAATATTGGCAGGTGCGCTTTCACAACAAATGAATGAACTAATATTGGCAGGTGTGCTTTCACAACAAATGAATGAACTAATATTGGCAGGTGCGCTTTCACAACAACTGAATGAACTAATATTGGCAGGTGTGCTTTCACAACAACTGAATGAACTCAGGTGGGCCTGTGCTGCGTGAAGGTCGTGTAAATCTCAGGTGGAAACAGGACTTCGCCCACTTCAACCTGCTGTAACTCCCACGTGGAGGAACGAAATTCAAACACTTCAACATATTTTGATTCTGATATAGAAATACTCAAGAAATCCAAATTCTTCAACATTGTGTAACTCTTATGAGGAAATAGAGAATCCAAATACTTCAACATTATTTCGTTCTTATGAAGAAATAGAAAATCCAACTACTTCAACATTATTTGACTCATATGTGGAAAAAATAAAATCCAAATACTTCAATTTAATTTGATTCTTATGAGGAAGTTAAAAATCCAGATACTTCAACACTGTGTAACTCTTACGAGGAAATAGAAAATACAAATGCTTCAACGTAACCTGGCTCTTAGTTATAAATACAGAAGGAATCAAAATACTTTAGTATTGTGTAACTCTCACATGGACAGTGGAATTCCAACAGCTGTAACTCACGTGGAATCTAAATCATCAATGTTATATAACTTTTATGTGGATATACACAATTTAAACCTGGTGTAACTCTTATGTAGATATACACAGGCGATCCAGATTATTTGAACATTGTGTAACTCCTATGTAGAAATACACAGCGGATCTAGATTATTTGAACATTATGTAACTCCTATGTAGAAATGGTAATTCAATCACTTCAACACGACTCAATGTCTTGTAGTCCAGTTATTTCAACATTGTGTAACTCCTACGTGGAAATAGGCAGCAACATCACATCCCCCAATACAGTGTAACGCTTATGAAGTAATAGAAGGAAACTGAAATAGTTCAACAAGACTTGTTTTTGCTGTAAGATAGGTTATCATTACTTAGAAAACTGAAATAGTTCAACAAGACTTGTTTTTGCTGTAAGATAGGTTATCATTACTTAGAAAACTGAAATAGTTCAACAAGACTTGTTTTTGCTGTACGATAGGTTATCATTACTTAGGAAACTGAAATAGTTCAACAAGACTTGTTTTTGCTGTACGATAGTTATCATTACTTAGAAAACTGAAATAGTTCAACAAGACTTGTTTTTGCTGTAAGATAGGTTATCATTACTTAGAAAACTGAAATAGTTCAACAAGACGTAGTTATTGCTGTAAGATAGGTTATCATTACTTAGAAAATTTATGTTGCGTCTACTTTATCGTTTTTTGAAAGTACCCACCAACCTCTGTCCACGGTCAAGGACCTAGGTTTTAGCACTTTACAAATCCATACACACACACACACACACACACACACACACACACACACACACACACACACACACAGAGAGAGAGAGAGAGAGAGAGAGAGAGAGAGAGAGAGAGAGAGAGAGAGAGAGAGAGAGAGGAGAGAGAGAGAGAGAGAGAGAGAGAGAGAGAGAGACAGTTTAAAGTTTTTAATATCACATGATCTGAAAACAGCGCGGTGCTGGTCTATGCAGCTCAGGGGAGATAAGTCCTACTGTGCATGAGAAACTACAGAGCGGATGAAACAAAGGTCTGTTTCTCAGGAGAGAACGACCGAACAAATACGCTGCTGTTTCCGTGCACAGCGCAGCATGTGTGCAAACAGACCGAACAAAACACTGGTGCTGTTCACGTGACGCACATTGTAAAGACCGAACAAACACAAGCGCAGCATGTGTGCCACCAACAGACCGAACAAATACTGGCTGTCTCAAGTGCACAGCGCAGCATGTGTGCCACCAACAGACCGAACAAATACTGGCTGCTGTCTCACGTGCACAGCGCAGCATGTGTGCCACCAACAGACCGAACAAACACTGGCTGCTGTCTCACGTGCACAGCGCACATGTGTGCCACCAACAGACCGAACAAACACTGGCTGCTGTATCACGTGCACAGCACAGCATGTGTGCCACCAACAGACCGAACAAACACTGGTGTCTCACGTGCACAGCACAGCATGTGTGCCACCAACAGACCGAACAAATACTGGCTGTCTCACGTGCACAGCACAGCATGTGCGCCACCAGCTGACAGACCAAATAGTGGCTGCTGTCTCACGTGCACGGCGCCCTGTGAAACGTCCTGTCTCACCTCAAATATTGTTCTCCATGGTGGTATAGGTACAGTGTTTAAGCTAATTAAACTGATTAAGCTAATTGCATTAATTTTGAGAGAGTTCGCGCTTGAAAATTTCGATTTTAGGTGAGTACCAGATATTACGAAACTAAACTAAACTGCAGGCGGCTGTGTGCCTCAGTTCGGACATCGTTCAGGCGTGGACATCGACAGACACCAACACCCATTCACATTTCAGGCGTGGACATCGACAGACACCAACACCCATTCACATTTCAGGCGTCGACATCGACAGACACCAACACCCATTCACATTTCAGGCGTGGACATCGACAGACACCAACACCCATTCACATTTCAGGCGTGGACATCGACAAGACACCAACACCCATTCACATTTCAGGCGTGGACATCGACAGACACCAACACCCATTCACATTTCAGGCGTGGACATAGACAGACACCAACACCCATTCACATTTCAGGCGTGGACATAGACAAACACCAACACCCATTCACATTTCAGGCGTGGACATCGACAAACACCAACACCCATTCACATTTCAGGCGTGGACATCGACAAACACCAACACTCATTTACATTTCAGGCGTGGACATCGACAAACACCAACACCCATTCACATTTGTGTCTGTTTGTCAAATAGACAAGAAATCCAAATAGTTCAACGTGATGTAACTGATATAAAAACAGACGGGTCAAACACTCCAAGATGAAGTGACTGATGAAGTAATAGACATGGAATCCAAATATTTTAGCGTGACGTAACTTTCCCCTTTTAAGTGTGGAATTCAAACGTTTCAACCTGATGTAACTCTTACGTGATAATTAAAAAGGAAAAAAAAAACGTCAAACGCTTCTGATATAAACTTTAGATTGAAATAGAATTCTGAATCTGAGAAAATGTAATCCTATGTTAACAATAGACACGGAATTGAAATTAAAGGAACGTGACACTAGAAAGCTTGACAGCTTAGTGGTCGGTGTGAGTGAATGACAAGATCATGTGTTCCATCCCCATCAACAAGCAGTGGTCAGTGTGAGTGAATGACAAGATCATGTGTTCCATCCCCAGCAACAAGCAGTGGTCGGTGTGAGTGAATGACAAGATCATGTGTTCCATATCAACAAGCTGTGGTCAGTGTGAGTGAATGACAAGATCATGTGTTCCATCCCCAGCAACAAGCAGAGGGAAATAACCTTTACCACGTATTACGCGTGTCATGCCCTTTTGACGTCATGACGTCACGCATAAGAAGTGGACGAGGTGGGGACGAACAAGGAAACAACAAAGTTATCGTCTGTTCAGTGAAAATAGGCAGTGGATCAACATCAAACTCCATCCCAGTGACAATGTATTCTTCTTCCTCGTTCGCCTCTTTACATGTCCAGCCCAGTGTCCTGGATGAAGGCATTCGTCCGCCGCAGCTCCTCCAGGGTGCCGTACAGCTTGGCCTCCAATGCTGTCGGTGTCGGCCGGTATTTGTTTCGGGATGCAGCACGCGTCGGACAGTTTTGGAGGATATGTTCTGCTGTCATTTGTCCCTGACTACAAGGGCACTCTCCACACTGTCCAATGCCGAGTTTTGTGTGCATGTGGTGGCGCAGACGATTGTGTCCAATTCTCATTCAGAAGATCTGCACCTGTTCTCGTCGTCGCAGAGAAAAGTAGCCATCATCTGGGTTGTGGTTTGGGTGCTGAAGCTGCCACTTCTTCCGCTGCTGAGCCTTAATCATCGTTCAGTGTTGAGATACATGATCTTCCAGTCCGCCAGAAGTCATTCATCGTTCAGTATTGAGATACATGATCTTCCAGTCCACCAGAGGTCATTCATCGTTCAGTGTTGAGATACATGATCTTTCAGTCCGCCAGAGGTCCTTCATCGTTCAGTGTTGAGATACATGATCTTCCAGTCCGCCAGAGGTCCTACATCGTTCAGTGTTGAAATATCTTCCAGTCCGCCAGAGGTCCATCATCGTTCAGTGTTGAGATACGTGATCTTCCATTCCGCCAGAGGTCCTTCATCGTTCAGTGTTGAGATACATGATCTTCCAGTCCGCCAGAGGTCCTTCATCGTTCAGTGTTGAGATATCCTCCAGTCCGCCAGAGGTCCATCATCGTTCAGTGTTGAGATACATGATCTTCCAGTCCGCCAGAGGTCCTTCATCGTTCAGTGTTGAGATACATGATCTTTCAGTCCGCCAGAGGTCCTTCATCGTTCAATGTTGAGATACATGATCTTTCAGTCCGCCAGAGGTCAATCTCAGTGTTAGTTGAAATCTTCCAGTCCACCAGAGGTCATTCATCGTTCAGTGTTGAGATATCTTCCAGTCCGCCAGAGGTCCTTCATCGTTCAATGTTGAGATACATGATCTTTCAGTCCGCCAGAGGTCAATCATCGTTCAGTGTTGAGATATCTTCCAGTCCACCAGAGGTCAATCATCGTTCAGTGTTGAGATATCTTCCAGTCCGCCAGAGGTCATTCATCGTTCAGTGTTGAGATACGTGATCTAGCAAGTCAAATGAAATCCAACCTAAAACAGTTTGCAACAAAACTTATAACGAACCACTCTGAACAAAAGCAAAACTGAGCTTTCGTGTTTATTTCTGTGTTTGTTTGTTTTTAATTAATTTTGAAAGGAGCTGAACTGAACAAAAGCCAAGCTGTCTGCTTTTTATAAAATACAAAACTGGAACGGATTCATGCTGATGACGAGCAGAGCGAAACTATTGTTACTGACAGAACTAGAGGGGAACTGAGTGGAATAAAGCCAAACTGAATTATGGTTAATGACAGAACTAGAGGGGAACTGACTGGAATAAAGCCAAACTAAATAATGGTTAATGACAGAACTAGAGGGGAACTGACTGGAATAAAGCCAAACTAAATTATGGTTAATGACAGAACTAGAGGGGACTGACTGGAATAAAGCCAAGGTACGTAATAGTTGTTGAACAAACGTCGTGAAACTGTACCACACAAACAACACAGCTGATGTTTGTACAGAGGAGTGCCATTAGAAAAGATAGAATGAAACTGTACCACACAAACAACACGGCTGATGTTTGTACAGAGGAGTGCCATTAGCAATGATAGAATGAAACTGTACCACACAAACAACACGGCTGATGTTTGTACAGAGGAGTGCCATGAGCAATGATAAACTGAAACTGTACCACACAAACAATACGGTTGTTGTTTGTACAGCGGAGTCCTATGAGCAATGACAGAATCGACCACAGTGTTAGCTCTCTATAGCCTCAGAATCAATAGCTACCTTCTCCTTTTAGCACAGATTGTGTCGATTAGATATTGATGCCAAACTATTTTCAAACTATGTCATGACAGAGGCTGCAACAAACGTACACAATTGATTCCATTAGTCCAACTCAGATTGTCACACACACACACACACACACACACACACACACACACACACACACACACACACACACACACACACACACACACACACACACACACACACACACACACACACACACACACACACACATCTGTGTTATAATAAGTCTCCAGTATATGAACACGGTAAAGACAATGGAAATTATTCTTGTAATCACCCCGTCTTCCTCTCTGTCTCTCTATGCACGTATGTAAATATGTATGTGTGTATGCATGTATGTATGTATGTATGTATGTATGTATGTATGTATGTGTGCGTGCGTGCGTGCGTGCGTGCGTGCGTGCGTGCGAGCGCGCGCGCGTGCGCGCGCGTGTGTGTGTGTGTGTGTGTGTGTGTGTGGTGTGTGTGTGTGTGTGTGTGTGTGTGTGTGTGTGTGTGTGTGTGTGTGTGTGTGTGTGTAGATAAACAACACAAATTATTATTTGCACATGAATAGTATTTTCACACACACACGCACGCATGCATACACGCACGCACACTCACACGCACGCACGCACCTTTGCGCGCTCGCGCGCATTTACACACACACACACACATACACACACCACACACACACACACACACACACACACACACACACACACACACACACATACACACACACACTGGCATAGACAGACAGACAGACGTTGACAGAGAATGAGAAGGTGTGTGTGTGTGTGTGTGTGTGTGTGTGTGTGTGTGTGTGTGTGGTGTGTGGTGTGTTTTGTGATTGTGTGGTGCTGGTTGCGTGGGGGCGTTGTGTGTGTGTGTGTGTGTGTGCGTGTGTGCGCGCGAGTGTGCGAGGTGTGAGTGTGTGTGTCTGTGTGATGTGTGCGTGGTGTGTGTGTGTGTGTGTGGTGTGTGTGTGTGTGTGTGTGTGTGTGTGTGTGTGTGTGTGTGTGTGTGTGTGTGTGTGTGTGTGTGTGTGTTGTGCCGTGTGTGTGTGAGTGTGTGTGTGTGTATCTGTGTGTCTGTTTGTCTGTCTGTGTGCTAGTGTCCGTGTGTGTGCGTGCGTGCGTCCGTGCGCGCGCGCGCGCGCGCGCGCGCGTGTGTGTGTGTGTGTGTGTGTGTGTGTGTGTGTGTGTGTGCGTGCGTGTGTGTGTGTGTGTGTGTGTGGTGTTGTGTGTGTGTGTGAGAGAGAGGAGAGAGAGAGAGAGAGAGAGAGAGAGAGAGAGAGAGAGAGAGAGAAATGGACAGACAGACAAGACAGATAAACAGACAGACAGACAGAGACAGACACAGCGACAGAGAGAGAGATAGTGACAGACAGACAGAGGGACAGACAGACAGACTCAAGGAATGCCTTCGCTCAGTGTACATTATGTCAGTGAGAGCTACCTTGATGTACGGAGCAGTGGTTTGGGGCTTTTACTTCATGAACTGTGGTGTGGACTTTACCCCATGAACAGTGGTGCGGACCTTTTCCTCATGAAGAGTGGTGCGGACCTTTACCCATGAACAGTGGTGCGGACCTTTTCCTCATGAAGAGTGGTGCGGACCTTTACCCCATGAACAGTGGTGCGGACCTTTTCCTCATGAAGAGTGGTGCGGACCTTTTCCTCACGAAGAGTGGTGCGGACCTTTTCCTCACGAAGAAAGGTGCGGACCTTTTCCTCACGAAGAAGGTGCGCACCTTTTCCTCACGAAGAGTGGTGCGGACCTTTTCCTCACGAAGAGTGGTGCGGACATTTTCCTACGAAGAGTGGTGTGGACCTTTACCTTATGGAGAGTGGTGCGGACCTTTTCCTCATGAAGAGTGGTGTGGACCTTTTCCTCAGGAAGAGTGGTGCGGACCTTTTCCTTATGAAGAGTGGTGCGGACCTTTACCTTATGAAGAGTGGTGCGGACCTTTACTTATGAAGAGTGGTGCGGACCTTTTCCTTATGAAGAGTGGTGCGGACCTTTTCCTTATGAAGAGTGGTGTGGACCTTTTCCTATGAAGAGTGGTGCGGACCTTTTTCTTATGAAGAGTGGTGTGGACCTTTTCCTCACGAAGAGTGGTGCGGACCTTTACCTTATGAAGAGTGGTGTGGACCTTTACCTTATGAAGAGTGGTGCGGACCTTTTCCTCACGAAGAGTGGTGCGGACCTTTACCTTATGAAGAGTGGTGCGGACCTTTTCCTCACGAAGAGTGGTGTGGACCTTTTCCTCATGAAGAGTGGTGTGGACCTTTACCTTATGAAGAGTGGTGTGGACCTTTTCCTCACGAAGAGTGGTGCGGACCTTACCTTATGAAGAGTGGTGCGGACCTTTTCCTCAGGAAGAGTGGTGTGGACCTTTTCCTCATGAAGTGTGGTGTGGACCTTTACCTTATGAAGAGTGGTGTGGACCTTTTCCTCACGAAGAGTGGTGCGGACCTTTACCTTATGAACTGTAGTGTGGACCTTTACCTTATGAAGAGTTGTGTGGACCTTTTCCTCATCAAGAGTGGTGCGGACCTTTTCCTCACGAAGAAAGGTGCGGACCTTTTACCTCACGAAGAAAGGTGCGGACCTTTTCCTCACGAAGAGTGGTGCGGGCCTTTTCCTCACGAAGAGTGGTGCGGACATTTTCCTCACGAAGAGTGGTGTGGACCTTTACCTTATGGAGAGTGGTGCGGACCTTTTCCTCATGAAGAGTGGTGTGGACCTTTTCCTCAGGAAGAGTGGTGCGGACCTTTTCCTTATGAAGAGTGGTGCGGACCTTTACCTTATGAAGAGTGGTGCGGACCTTTACCTTATGAAGAGTGGTGCGGACCTTTTCATTATGAAGAGTGGTGCGGACCTTTTCCTTATGAAGAGTGGTGTGGACCTTTTCCTTATGAAGAGTGGTGCGGACCTTTTTCTTATGAAGAGTGGTGTGGACCTTTTCCTCACGAAGAGTGGTGCGGACCTTTACCTTATGAAGAGTGGTGTGGACCTTTACCTTATGAAGAGTGGTGCGGACCTTTTCCTCACGAAGAGTGGTGCGGACCTTTACCTTATGAAAAGTGGTGCGGACCTTTTCCTCACGAAGAGTGGTGTGGACCTTTTCCTCATGAAGAGTGGTGTGGACCTTTACCTTATGAAGAGTGGTGTGGACCTTTTCCTCACGAAGAGTGGTGCGGACCTTTACCCTATGAAGAGTGGTGCGGACCTTTTCCTCACGAAGAGTGGTGTGGACCTTTTCCTCATGAAGAGTGGTGTGGACCTTTACCTTATGAAGAGTGGTGTGGACCTTTTCCTCACAAAGAGTGGTGCGGACCTTTACCTTATGAACTGTGGTGTGGACCTTTACCTTATGAAGAGTTGTGTGGACCTTTTCCTCATCAAGAGTGGTGCGGACCTTTTCCTCACGAAGAAAGGTGCGGACCTTTTCCTCACGAAGAAGGTGCGGACCTTTTCCTCACGAAGAGTGGTGCGGACTTTTCCTCACGAAGAGTGGTGCGGACATTTTCCTCACGAAAAGTGGTGCGGACCTTTACCTTATGAAACTGTGGTGTGGACCTTTACCTCGTAAACAGTGGTGTGGACCTTTACCTTATGAACAGTGGTGCGGACCTTTTCCTCACGAAGAGTGGTGCGGACCTTTACCTTATGGACAGTGGTGCGGACCTTTACCTCATAAACAGTGGTGTGGACCTTTACCTTATGAACAGTGGTGCGGACCTTTACCTTATGAACAGTGGTGCGGACCTTTACCTTATGAAGAGTGGTGCGGACCTTTACCTTATGAAGAGTGGTGCGGACCTTTTCCTCACGAAGAGTGGTGCGGACCTTTTCCTCACGAAGAGTGGTGCGGACCTCTTCCTTATGAACAGTGGTGCGGACCTTTTCCTCACGAAGAGTGGTGCGGACCTTTTCCTCACGAGAGTGGTGTGGACCTTTACCTTATGAAGAGTGGTGCGGACCTTTACCTTATGAAGAGTGGTGTGGACCTTTTCCTTATGAAGAGTGGTGCGGACCTTTACCTTATGAACAGTGGTGCGGACCTTTTCCTCACGAAAAGTGGTGTGGACCTTTTCCTTATGAAGAGTGGTGTGGACCTTTTCCTAATGAACAGTGGTGTGGACCTTTTCCTTATGAAGATTGGTGCGGACCTTTTCCTAATGAAAAGTGGTGCGGACCTTTTCCTTATGAACAGTGGTGTGGACCTTTTGCTTATGAAGAGTGGTGCGGACCTTTCCTCACGAAGAGTGGTGTGGACCTTTACCTTATGAAGATTGGTGCGGACCTTTACTTATGAAGAGTGGTGTGGACCTTTTCCTTATGAAGAGTGGTGCGGACCTTTACCTTATGAAGAGTGGTGCGGACCTTTTCCTCACGAAGAGTGGTGTGGACCTTTTCCTTATGACAGTGGTGCGGACCTTTTCCTCACGAAGAGTGGTGCGGACCTTTACCTTATGAAGAGTGGTGTGGGACCTTTACCTTGAAGAGTGGTGCGGACCTTTACCTTAGAAGAGTGGTGTGGACCTTTACCTTATGAAGAGTGGTGCGGACCTTTTCCTCACGAAGAGTGGTGCGGATCTTTACCTTATGAACAGTGGTGCGGACCTTTTCTCACGAAGAGTGGTGCGGACCTTTACCTTATGAAGAGTGGTGCTCACCTTTTCCTTATGAAGAGTGGTGTGGACCTTTACCTTATGAAGAGTGGTGTGGACCTTTACCTCATAAACAGTGGTGTGGACCTTTACTTTATGAAGAGTGGTGCGGACCTTTTCCTCACGAAGAGTGGTGCGGACCTTTACCTTATGAAGATTGGTGCGGACCTTTACCTTATGAAGAGTGGTGTGGACCTTTTCCTCAGGAAGAGTGGTGTGGACCTTTTCCTCACGAAGAGTGGTGTGGACCTTTACCTGATGAAGAGTAGTACGGACCTTTTCCTCACGAAGAGTGGTGCGGACCTTTTCCTCACGAAGAGTGGTGCGGACCTTTTCCTTATGAATGTGGTGCGGACCTTTACCTTATGAACTGTGGTGTGGACCTTTACCTTATGAAGAGTGGTGCGGACCTTTTCCTCACGAAGAGTGGTGTGGACCTTTACCTTATGAAGAGTGGTGCGGACCTTTTCCTCACGAAGAGTGGTGCGGACCTTTTCCTCACGAAGAGTGGTGCGGACCTTTACCTTATGAACAGTGGTGCGGACCTTTACCTCATAAAACAGTGGTGTGGACCTTTACCTTATGAACAGTGGTGCGGACCTTTTCCTCATGAAGAGTGGTGCGGACTTTTTCCTCATGAGAGTGGTGTGGACCTTTACCTTATGAACAGTGGTGTGGACCTTTACCTTATGAACAGTGGTGTGGACCTTTTCCTCATGAACAGTGGTGTGGACCTTTACCTCATGAACAGTGGTGTAGGCCTTTACCCCATGAACAGTGGTGTGGGGCCTTCACCTCATGAACAGTGGTGTGGCCTTTACCCCATGAACAGTGGTGTGGACCTTTACCTCAGGAACAGTGGTGTGGGGCCTTCACCTCATGAAGACGGTGCAGATGTTCTACGTCATTGTTGTGCTGTCCAGGCAGCGAGGTCCACGACAAACGATGCTTAGGGATCAAGGCTGCAATGGCGGGATTCCCAACACTTCAAACTACCCCACCCTCCTCCACCCACTAGAGGAAATCGCCGACAACTCAACGTTTTACAGAGAAAGCCCACGGTGTGATTCCAAGATTCCGGCCATATCTGCTGGTGCCTTCATCATGGCTGCAAGAAGCGGCAGACGCAGTGTAGGCCGACTGTTGTACTGACGTCATGAAGCACTAACCGTCCTTACAGAACAGGTCAACGTCAGTTCAGCTGACTGCCTGGTCCTCATTCAACACTCATCAGCAGCCACACTCCTTTTTGGCCCAGCTGTTGTGGGAAGCACTGCCATCGTCAGGTGAGGCTTCCACACCTGCCTCCTTGTTTTCCGCGTTTGAAAGACAGGGAGGGGGAGAAGGAAGGGGGAGCTACAACAGACACCCCGAAACAAATGTAGGAAGAAGATTCCTCAGCTTGTCTTTCATCGCAAAGTGCAAGGTGCTCTCCGTGACGTCAAAGCCGCCATCAGTTCCGGTGAGGTGACCGCCGACCAACATCCACGTCCTGGTCATCCTGATGTCGGCGCAGAGTTCCCAAAGCGGCTGTCAGCTGACATGTCTGTACGTCCCATAGACCCATGTTCCTACAGCCCGGCTGATCCGGACTGATCATGCATAGAGGAGTGAAGACACAGGGCTGCTGCCTGTAGTTCCAGTGAGACCAGTGCTGAGTGCATAGCACTGACCCAAGCTTTCTGTGGGCCCTCATTCCTACACCCACATCTGACCCCAGGTACCAGGTCACTGACCCAAACTTTCTGTGGGGCCCTCATTCCTACCCCCACATCTGACCCCAGCTACCAGGTCACTGACCCAAACTTTCTGTGGGACCCTCATTCCTACCCCCACATCTGATCCCAGCTACCAGGTCACTGACCAAAACTTTCTGTGGGACCCTCATTCCTACACCCACATCTGACCCCACCTACCAGGTCACTGACCCAAACTTTCTGTGGGGCCCTCATTCCTACCCCCACATCTGACCCCACCACCAGGTCACTGACCCAAACTTTCTGTGGGGCCCTCATTCCTACACCCACATCTGACCCCACCTACCAGGTCACTGACCCAAACTTTCTGTGGGACCCTCATTCCTACACCCACATCTGACCCCAGCTACCAGGTCACTGACCCAAACTTTCTGTGGGGCCCTCATTCCTACACCCACATCTGACCCCACCTACCAGGTCACTGACCCAAACTTTCTGTGGGACCCTCATTCCTACACCCACATCTGACCCCAGCTACCAGGTCACTGACCCAAACTTTCTGTGGGGCCCTCATTCCTACACACACATCTGACCACAGCTACCAGGTCAGCTTTGCTTTGAAATCAGAAAGATTGTTTCCTATGAGATCAGGTAGATTGTTTCCTATGAGATCAGGTAGATTGTTTCCTATGAGATCAGGTAGATTGCTTCCTATGAGATCAGGTAGATTGTTTCCTATGAGATCAGGTAGACTGTTTCCTATGAGATCAGGTAGATTGCTTCCTATGAGATCAGGTAGATTGTTTCCTATGAGATCAGGTAGATTGCTTCCTATGGGATCAGGTAGATTGTTTCCTATGAGATCAGGTAGACTGTTTCCTATGAGATCAGGTAGATTGCTTCCTATGAGATCAGGTAGATTGTTTCCTATGAGATCAGGTAGATTGTTTCCTATGAGATCAGGTAGATTGTTTCCTATGAGATCAGGTAGACTGTTTCCTATGAGATCAGGTAGATTGTTTCCTGTGAGATCAGGTAGATGTTTCCTGTGAGATCAGGTACTCTTTCCTATGAGATCAGGTAGATTGTTTCCTATGAAGACAGACAGATTGTTTCCTATGAAGACAGACAGATTGTTTCCTATGAAATCAGACAAATGGTTTCCTATGAAGACAGATAGATTGTTTCCTACGAAATCAGACAAATGGATTCCTATGAAGACAGATGGATTGTTTCCTGTGAAACCAGACAAATGATTTCCTGTGAAATCAGAAAAATGGTTTCCTGTTAAATCAATGGTTTCATATGAAGACAGATTGCTTCCTATGAAATCATACATATTGTCCCCTGTGAAATCAGACAAATTGTTTCCAATGAAATCAGTATCCCTGTCAGATACTACTCCTGAGGCACTGTTACGGCATACTTTGTCGCCCCTGCACACTTTGTCGTCGGCGACAAACTGTGCTGCATGCTTTGTCGCCGACGACAAAATGTGCTGCACAGTTTGTCGTCCCAGCCATGATGTACCTGGTGGGACAGCCAGGCTATCATGATGTACCTGTGGACAGCCAGTGCTATCATGATGTCCTGTGGACCGGTATCATGTGTACCTGTGGACAGGCTACAATTGTACCTATGAGACAGGGCTATCATGATGTACCTTGGGACAGCCAGGCTATCATGATGTACCTGTGGAACAGCCGGGCTATCATATGTACCTGGTGGACAGCGGGCTCCTATCAGATGTACCTTGGACAGAGGCTATGATTACCTGGTGAAACCGGGCATATGATGTACCTGTGGAAGCCAGGCTAACATGATGTACCGGGTGGGACACCAGGCTATCATGATGTACCTGGAGGACAGCCAGGGCTATCATGATGTACCGGTGGACAGCCAGGCTATCATGAATGTACCTGGTGACAGCCGGGCTATCATGATGTACCTGGTGACGCCCGGCACATGATGTACCTGTGGGACAGCCGGGCTATCATGATGTACCTGTGGACGACCAAGGCTATCAGATTACCTGTGGACGCCAGCATCATGATGTACCTGGTGGGACAGCCAGAGCTATCATGATGTACCTGGTGGGACAGCCAGAGCTATCATGATGTACCTGGTGGGACAGCCAGGGCTATCATGATGTACCTGGTGGGACAGCCGGGGCTATCAATGACCTGTGGACAGCCGGGGCTACATACGTACCTGGTGGACCCAGAGCTATCATGATGTACCTGGTGGGACAGCCAGGCTACGTGTGTAGCTGGTGGGACAGCCAGGGCTATCATAATGTACCTGGTGGGACAGCCAGTGCTATCATGATGTACCTGGTGGGACAGCCGGGCTATCATGATGTACCTGGTGGACAGACAGAGCTATCATGATGTACCGGTGGAACAGCCGGGCTATCATGATGTACCATGGTGGGACAGCCGGGCTATCATGATGTACCTGGTGGGACAGCCGGGCTATCATGATGTACCTGGTGGGACAGCCGGGGCTATCATGATGTACCTGGTGGGACAGCCGGGCTATCATGATGTACATGGTGGGACAGCCGGGCTATCATGATGTACCTGGTGGGACAGCCGGGCTATCTGTGTACCTGGTGGGACAGCCGGGCTATCATGATGTACTGGTGGACAGCCGGGCTATCATGGTACGAGGGGACAGCCAGGCTATCATGATGTACCTGGTGGGACAGCCGGGGCTATCATGATGTACCTGGTGGGACAGCCGGGGCTATCATGAGTACCTGGTGGGACAGCCGGCTTTCATGATGTACTGGTGGGACAGCCGGCTATCATGGTGTACCTGGTGGGACAGCCAGGGCTATCATGATGTACCTGGTGGGACAGCCGGGGCTATCATGACGTACCTGGTGGACAGCCAGAGCTATCATGATGTACCTGGTGGCAGCAGACTACGTGGTGACCTGGGACAGCCAGGCTATCATAATGTACCTGGAGGGACAGCCAGGTGCTATCATGATGTACCTGATGGGACAGCCGGGGCTATCATGATGTACCTGGTGGGACAGCCAGAGCTATCATGATGTATCTGGTGGGACAGCCGGGGCTATCATGATGTACAGGTGGGACAGCCGGGGCTATCATGATGTACCTGGTGGGACAGACGGGGCTATCATGATGTACCGGTGGGACAGCCGGGGCTATCATGATGTACCTGGTGGGACAGCCGGGGCTATCATGATGTACCTGGTGGGACAGCCGGGGCTATCATGAGGGTACCTGGTGGGACAGCCAGGGCTATCATGATGTACCTGGTGGGACAGCCAGGCTACGATGTGTACCTGGTGGGACAGCCAGGGGCTATCATAATGTACCTGGGACAGCCAGTGCTATCATGATGTACCTGATGGGACAGCCGGGCTATCATGAGGTACCTGGTGGGACAGCCAGAGCTATCATGATGTATCTGGTGGGACAGCCGGGGCTATCATGATGTACATGGTGGACAGCCGGGCTATCATGATGTACCTGGTGGGACAGACGGCTATCATGATGTACCGGTGGGACAGCCGGGCTATCATAAATGTACCTGGTGGGACAGCCAGGCTATCATGATGTACCTGGTGGGACAGCCGGGGCTATCATGATGTACCTGGTGGGACAGCCAGGCTATCATGATGTACCTGGTGGGACAGCCGGGGCTATCATGATGTACCTGGTGGGACAGCCGGGGCTATCATGATGTACCTGGTGGGACAGCCAGGGCTATCATATGCACCGGTGGGAAGCCGGGGCTATCGTGATGTATTGGTGGGACAGCCGGGCTATCATGATGTACCTGGTGGGACAGCCGGGGCTATCATGATGTACCTGGTGGGACAGCCGGGCTATCGATGATGTACCTGGTGGGACAGCCGGGGCTATCATGATGTACCTGGTGGGACAGCCGGGCTATCATGATGTACCTGGTGGGACAGCCAGGGCTATAAATGACTGACCTGGTGGGACAGCCGGGGCTATCATATGTACCTGGTAGGACAGCCAGGGCTATCATGATGTACCTGGTGGGACAGCCAGGGCTATCATATGTACCTGGTGGGACAGCCAGAGCTATCGTGATGTACCGGTGGGATCAGCCGGGGCTATCAATATGTACCTGGTGGGACAGCCAGAGCTATCATGATGTGCTGAGTGGGACAGCCGGGGCTATCAATATGTACCTGGTGGGACAGCCAGAGCTATCGTGGTGTACCTGGTGGGACAGCCGGGCTATCATGATGTACCTGGTGGGACAGCTGGGGCTATCATGATGTACCTGGTGGGACAGCCGGGCTATCATAGACCTGGTAGACAGCCAGTATCATGAGTACCTGGTGGACAGCCAGGGCTATCAATATGTACCTGGTGGGACAGCCAGAGCTATCGGATGTACCGGGTGGGATAGCCGGGGCTATCAATATGTACCTGGTGGGACAGCCAGAGCTATCATGATGTGCTGAGTGGGACAGCCGGGGCTATCAATATGTACCTGTTGGGACAGCCAGAGCTATCGTGGTGTACCTGGTGGGACAGCCGGGCTATCATGATGTACCTGGTGGGACAGCCGGGGCTATCATGATGTACCTGGTGGACAGCCGTGGCTATCTGTGTACCTGGTGGGACAGCCTGGCTTTCATGATGTACCTGGTGGGACAGCCAGGGTTAGCCTATGTCACGCCATCCTTTGCGCTTGCCCATGTGGGGCAGGAGTGATGGTATACCGGAGGGAGGAGGAGGGAGGACAGGATAATGCAACTGAATAAGCAGCTCTTTCAATGTGTCACCTGCACGATTTCCTCCGCATGTAACTTGGTACAGTCAAAAATGTGATGGTTTGTTAAATGTTCGCTTATTCTGGTTGCTCGTTTGATTGTTAATTTTGTCCCTGAACGGAATTATGTGGAGACAATTTTCACCAAAGTCCGTCAAAGATGCACTGTGGCCACAAACTACTAAACCTGTTTTCACTTAAGTTGGTGGAAAGATTAACCTGTTTTCACCAAAGTTGGTGGAAAGATGCACTGTGGCAACAGACTACTGAACCTGTTTTCACCAAAATTGGTGGAAAGATGCACTGTGGCAACAGACTACTGAACCTGTTTTCACCAAAGTTGTGAAAGCATGTGGCCACAGACTACTGAACTGTTTTCACCAATTGGTGGAAAATGCACTTGCAACAGACTACTGACCTGTTTCACCAAAAGGGTGTGAAAGATGCACTGTTGCAAAAGACTACTGAACCTGTTTTCACCAAATTGTGAAAGATCACTGTAGGCAACAGACACTGAACTCTGTTTTCACAAAATGGTGAAAGATGCTGTCAACAGATACTGAACCTGTTCACCAAAGTTGGTGGAAAGATCACTGGCAAAGAATGATCCTGTTTTCCCAAAGTTGGTGGAAAGATGCACTGTGCAACAGACTACTGAACCTTTTTTCCACCAAGTTTGTGAAAGATGCACTGTGCAAAGACTACGAACTGTTTCACCAAAGTTTGGTGGAAAGAGCATGTGCAAAACTACTGAACCTGATTTTCACAAAGTTGGTGAAAGATGCAAATGTGGCAAAACTACACTGAACCTGTTTTCACAAATTGGGAAAGATGCCTGTTCGCCATGATGACCAAACCTCTTTCACCAAGACATTGACCACAACTGCTACTGTTTTCACCAAAGAACATTGACCACACTGCTGACGTTTCACCAAATACTATTGACCACAGACGCGAACTGTTCACCAAAGAACATTTGACCACAGACGCTGAACTTTTCACACCAAATACTAATTTACCACAGACTGCTGAACGTTTCACCAAAATACTATTTACCACAGACGCTAACTGTTTTCACACAAGATACATTTGACCAACAACTGCTAACGTTTTCACCAAAATACTATTGACCACAGACTCGACACTGTTTCACCAAAGACATTGACCACAGACGCTGACTGTTTCACCAAGATACTATTGACCACAGACGCTGAACTGTTCACCAAGATACATTTGACCACAGACTGCTGACGTTCACACAAAACTATTACCACAACTGCTGACTTTCACCAAAACTAATGACCACAACTGCTGAACTGTTTTCACACAAATACTATTTGACCACAGACTGCGACTGTTTTCACCAAAGATACATTGACCACAGACGCTGAACTTTCACCAAAGATACTATTGACCACAGACTGCTGAACTGTTTCACCAATGTTCAATCACACAGAGAGCGTGCCAAGTAAGGGGTGTGAAACAGTCGCCTGTTGTACAGACACTGTGATACACTGTTGGACTTCACTTACGATCACAGTCATTGGTAGTTCACATCCACAAGTCTTGCTTTTGAGGTGACGATTGTTACCAAATGACTCATGCACAAATTGCGTAATGCTCTGGACCCATGAACTGAGAAAAGATGTTAAGTTTTCCTGATTTCTTTCTGGAAAAGCTCTTTTAAAATCAATGCTTTTTTCCAATTTTCTCAAACTACTTCTAGTTTTGAAAAAGTCTACCTAGTTTTGTGAAAATTGACCTTTATCCATGATTTTGCAAACAGCGTAATTAATTCCAAAGTTTTCAAATACTCACACTAAAGCGTAACTTGAGAACATTGGAGGTGCTGTTTCATGCATAAACTCCACCACACCACCCGCTCCCGACCTCCACCTCTATCTTCGACCCAACCCCACCCCACTCTCTACACACTCATAGACACACACGCAAGCAAGCACACACACACACACACACACACACACACACACACACACACACACACACACACACATACACACACACACACACACACACACACACACACACACACACACACACACACACACACATTAATTTACACACAAACACACACACACACACACACACACACCGCGGCGCAACCGGACACACATACACACACAGACACACGCACGCACGCACGCACGCACGCACGCACGCGACGCACACACCACACACACACACACACACACACACACACACACACACACACACACATACACACACACACGCACATACACACGCACGCACGCATAGTCACACACACACACACACACACACACACACACACACACACACACACACACACACACACACACACACACACACACACACACACACACATTAAAGACTGCTTAGCGTTGATGACCTGTCTGCGAAGCTGTCTCTGTTCTCTGGAATAAACGATTCTATTGAAGGAGTGAGGGGAAGGGTGGGGAAGGGGAGGGGAGGGGGCCACAGGCTCGAACCCCGGGTCACCTGCCTCAAGGCGACACTATTAGTTCCATCAGGGAAGCGTGTCTGTCTGTTACGACAGTGGGTGATAGAGATGGAGGAACTACTGAGTCGTCTCCCCTCTTCAACAGAGCGTGGACTGTCTGACGATGTTATCGCCTTATCCTTTGTACATACAGAGGTCAGAAAGGTCAAAGCGGGAAGGACAGGGTGAGGGAAGCGGGGAGTCAACAAAGGCGGGGAGGGATGGGGAAGGTGGGATGAGGCGAGGTGTGAGGAGAGGTGTATAACCACCATTGGTGGCTGACGTCACGGACAGTGGCTCTACTACAATTGTTACCATCTCTGATCGCCACCCATGGCGTAAAATAAAAACATTCTAGTTCACCACATCAAAAAACACAGAGTTTGATGTAAACATGACAAAACCTTACAACAGAATAAACAACATCTTCAACAGAGGAAAAACATG
The DNA here is from genome assembly GCA_018398815.1 of Conus ventricosus. NCBI lineage: Eukaryota > Metazoa > Mollusca > Gastropoda > Neogastropoda > Conidae > Conus > Conus ventricosus. The sequence goes on along the minus strand of CM031624.1, from coordinate 61,081,933 downwards.
CCACAGGAGCGCTCAACAATTGACGACCGAAACGAACAGGAAACAAGACTTAATTAAATCAATGCTGCAGTTAGCAGCTCATGTGACCAGTCCGTCACACAACCAGCACAGGATCAGCCAGTCCAGTAACCCTTCAACCAGTTTAGTAACCCTTCAGCCCCAGCATTTAATAACCCTTCAGCCAGTTTAGTAACCCTTCAACCAGTTTAGTAACCCTTCAGCCAGTCCAGTAACCCTTCAACCAGTTTAGTAACCCTTCAGCCAGTCCAGTAACCCTTCAACCAGTTTAGCAACTGTTCAGCCAGTCCAGTAACCCTTCAACCAGTTTAGTAACCCTTCAGCCAGTCCAGTAACCCTTCAACCAGTTTAGTAACCCTTCAGCCAGTTCAGTAACCCTTCAACCAGTCTAGTAACCCTTCAGCTAGTCCAGTAACCCTTCAACCAGTTTAGTAACCGTTCAGCCAGTCCAGTTACCCTTCAACCAGTTTAGTAACTGTTCAGCCAGTTTAGTAAGTATTCAACCAGTGTTGTAACTGTCCAGTCAGTAACTGTTCAACCAGTGTAGTAACAAACTGCAGTGTTACTGGAACACGACAAAAAAGCAGAAGAGCACACAAAACAAAGTATGAAGTAACGCAGTTTTAATGCACGACACAAAACAGGACAAGAAATTTTCGGCAATATGCCTTCCTCAGCGACAAAAAATAAAAACAGTACAGACATAAACATGCACAATACTCCCCTTGTGAAGCCAAAGTGGTAAGCATTTATATCTGCAGTGGTAGATAATTATCTACCACTGCAGATATGAATGCTTATCTCCCCCTATTTCTTCAATCTAAGACAAAAGAGCAAGCTTTGTTTATAATTGAATATCTCTTGCAGTCATTGCAACACCAAGCTGCTCTGTAAGTTGCTGGAATGGTGCTCGGTACTTATCCTTGGAATTTATTAGTTTATTGTAATTTAGTTCCTTGCGGATTCATTCCAAGAACTGGCCCTCCGCACTTGTGTCTTAAGAGGTTATCTTTTTACATTTTCTACTTTTCACAAGAAAATGTAGCTTGTTTTGCTCTTTCATGATTTTCTTTTGTTTCTTAGGTGGCACCTTTGGTGGGTTTTTGAAAACTCAACAAACATACAACGGTATTGCACACCAGCCTTTTTCTGGGATAGCATTCTTCTTAAAACCGAAAAGGCAGAGGAGTCAAATTACCACTTTCCGCGGTCACTGAGGAGAAACAATCAGGTTTCGAAATATCGGTATCTGACCAGGAGTTATATGTTAGAGAGTTTCCTCCCCATTGGAGATTGCCTCCCCCTTGGAGACTATAAGCTTGCTGAAGGCTCATTTTGAGAAGCATTTATTTTATTTTTCCCCATTCACCCACTCAAGCACATACTGTTAGTTAGGCAGAATTATCTACCACTGCAGATATGAATGCTTATCTCCCCCTATTTCTTCAATCTAAGACATAAGAGCAAGCTTTGTTTATAATTGAATATTTCTGGCAGTCATTGCAACACCAAGCTGCTCTGTAAGTTGCTGGAATGGTGCTCGGTACTTATCCTTGGAATTTATTAGTCCTTTAAAAATCTGAAAAAGCTCAACCCCTTGGGGAGCTTTTTCAGATTTTTAAAGGACGTTTTAATACTGTTCATGATAATTGCTCCTCACGTTGAGCACTGTGACCTGACAAAATCTAAAATGCAGAAAATCAACTTCAGGCAATCTGCTAAAAACATACCGTTTTCAAACCCACAAACCTACACTAAAAAACTGATAGAACAAACCGAGAAATTTGTACGCAACATGAGATGGAAGGCGTTCTTCCTAAACCCAAATACAAAGAATGAAGACAAAAACACATACGGCTTCAAATCATGGCAATCACCTCCGACAATAGATGAAATGAAACCTTTTGAAGACAAAATGAAGGGACTGATAGCCAACATAAAATTCAAAAGATCAAATAACAAATTCCAAACATCACTAGCAAATGAAATAAAACAAATTCAAATGATAAAAAGATATTCGTAAAAGCTGATAAAACTAGCAATTTTTACAAAATGGAATTAAACGAATACTCCCAACTCCTAAACAAAAACATTCAGAAAAATTACAAGAAGGCTGATAAAACCACATACAGCAACATCCGCAAAAACGAAAAGAGCTTGCACACTGCATGGAGTTAAGCAACAGGGTAGAGGCAACAGCAACAAAAGAAGCCTTCATAACGCTTAAAGACCACAAACCCAACTTCCAAAACAACCCAACATGTAGACTAATAAACCCATCCAAATCCGAACTGGGCCAAATAAGCAAGAGAATTTTGGAAAAGGCAAATAGAAGATGTAAATCAAACACCGAATACAACCTTTGGAAAAACAGCTATGAAGTCATCCAATGGTTTAAGGAACTCAAAAAACAGAGAAATACAGTGTTTATCACATTCGACATAGTAGATTTCTACCCATCCGTAGATGAAGAACTGCTCACCAAAGCTTTGAAATTTGCCAACAAATACACAAAAATAACAGAGTCAGAAATGGAGATTATTTTCCCACACCAAGAAAACCCTACTCCACAGCAGAAATGAAATTTGGATGAAAAAAACGAGCAAAAACTCCACATTTGATGTAACCATGGGATCGTATGATGGTGCCGAAACATGTGAACTAGTCGGTCTATTCATGCTACCCCAACATCCAAAAACAACTTGGAAAACAGGTCGGTTTGTACAGGAAAATGTGGCCTTGCTGCATTAAACAATAACCCAAGAACTATTGAAAACAAGAAAAAAGAATTATTAAAATCTTCAAAAACCAAAATTTTTAAAAATCACAATAGAAGCAAATAAAAAAGTAGTGAATTACTTAGACATAACATTAGACCTCAATGACAATGTGTACAAACCATACAAAAAACCCAATGACATACCAATCTATGTAAACGCCCAAAAGCAACCACCCACCATCTATACTAAAAACAATACCCAACGGTATAAACAAGAGACTATCCAACCTATCATGCAATGAAAATGGATTCAATAATGCAGCAACAGAACACCAAGAAGCATTACAAAAAAGTGGTTACACCACAAACTACAATATACCCAGACAATAACACGAAACAGAAATAAGAAAAACAGAAAAAGGAAGATCATAGGTACAACCCACCATATGATGGACAAGTAAAAACAAATGTAGGAAAAGAATTCTTTAAAATTTTGGCAACATCATTCCCAAAGAACACAAACTGTCCAAAATATTCAACAAAAACACCATTAAAAATATCATACTCATGTATGCCCAACCTCAAAAACATAATTGACTCATCTAACAAAATGAAAAGCAACACAAAAGAGAAGGGTGCTGAAAGGACATCTTGCAACTGCACCAAAAAAGAACAGTGCCCCCCTAAGCAACAAATGTCTTCACAGCAATATTGTATACCAAGCTACGGTAACATCAGAAAATGAAAAAAGAAACATACTTAGGGATTACTGAAAACACTTTCAAAACCAGATACGCAAACCATAAACAGTCATTTAAAAAATGAAAAATACAAAAATCAAACAGAACTGAGTAAATACATTTGGAAACTCAAGGATACAAAAATAGACTACAGCATATCATGGAAAATCATAAAAAGAGCAACACCATACAACAATATTTCAAAAAAATGCAACCTATGTTCCACAGAAAAATGGTTAATATTATGCAAACCATACTTAGCAACTCTGAACACAAAAGTAGAAATAGTGAATAATTGCAGGCACAAGTGGAAATCTTTGCTAGCACATTCCACCTGACAGGCCCGGTAACCCCCCCCCCCCCCCCCCCCCTCCCACACACACACACACCTCACGTGCAGCAAACGAAACCCGCACACACAGAGACAAGATCAGGTCCCGCAAGCCATAAAAGACCGTTGGCGTGCCACAAAAAAGAGACATCCTGAGGAGAGAGACATGTATCTTGAAACAAGCTTGTAGATGAATTTTAGCACTTCATTTTAAAAACATTTTTTAAAAATATATAAAATATATATATATATATATATATATATATATATATATTAACGATATTAAAAGGAATGTTAAAACTCTACAAATTTGTTTCGAGCGTGTTGCGCTGTCATCAGGATGGTTTTTGGTTTGCCCACCGCCGATGTTATATAGCGTGTGGGCTCCCGTTTGCGGTTGTTTGCACGTGCGGGTTGGCTGCACGTGTTTTTTGGGGGCTTTCAGGTTTTTGTTTTGGGTGTGTTCACTAACAACGATTTCCATTTATGCCTGCAGTTGTTTACTATTTCTGTTTTGGTGTTAAAGTTGCTAAGTGTGGTTTGCATAGTATTAACCATTTTTCAGTTAAACATAGGTTGCACCTTTTTGAAACATTGCTGTATGGTGATGCTCTTTTATGATTTCCAGGATATATTGTAGCTTGTTTTTGCGTCTTTAAGTTTCCAAATATATTTGCTCAGTTCTGTTTGGTTTTTATATTTTTCTTTATTAATGACTGTTTGTGGTGGTTTGCATATCTGGTTTTGAAGTGGTTTTCAGTGATCCCTATGTATGTTTCTTTTTCATTTTCTGATGTCACAGTAGCCTGGTATACAATGTTGTTGTGAAGACATTTGTTTTCGGCATTTTAAATATACTGATCTTATATATATAATATTATATATATATATATATATATATATATATATATATATATATATATTTATATATATATTTATATATATATAATATTAGTATATTTAAAATGCCTAAAACAATTTTTTGAGTGCTCAACCCCTTGTGGAGCAACATTAGTTAAAATAAGTTAAAAGAGGAATCTTAAAACTATCTACAAATTTGTTTCAAGCGTGTTGCGCTGTCATCAGGATGGTTTTTGGTTTGCCCACCGCCGATGTTATATAGCGTGTGGGCTCCCGTTTACGGTTGTTTGCACGTGCGGGTTGGCTGCACGTGTTTTGGGTGGCTTTCAGGTTTTTGTTTTCGGTGTGTTCACTAACTAGCAAACAAAAAGGTAGTGAACTACTTAGACATAACACTGGATCTCAACAATCACATATATAAACCATACAAGAAACCCAACGATACACCTCTTATGTACACACCAAAAGTAACCATCCACCATCTATATTAAAGACCATACCCCATGGCATAAACAAGAGACTATCAAACCTGTCATGCAGTGAGAGAGTGTTCAATAATGCAGCAGTAGAATACCAGGAGGCACTACAAACAAGTGGATACAATAACAAATTACAATACAACCCAGACAACAACACAAATAAAAGCAAGGAAAATAGGAAAAGAAAAATCATATGGTATAACCCCCCATACGACGGGAAACTCAAAACAAACATAGGGAAAGAATTCTTCAAAATCCTAACAACTTCATTTCCAAAAGAACACAAACTGTCCAAAATATTTAACAAAAACACTGCCAAACTATCGTACTCATGTATGCCCAACCTCAAAAACCTAATTGACGCATCCAACAAAATGAAAATCAACACAGCAAAGAAGGGTGAAGAAAGGAAATCTTGCAATTGCACCAAAAGGAGCAGTGCCCTCTAAACAATAAATGTCTTCACAACAACATTGTATACCAGGCTTACTGTGACATCAGAAAATGAAAAAGAAACATACATAGGATCACTGAAAACCACTTCAAAACCAGATATGCAAACCACAAACAGTCATTTAATAAAGAAAAATATAAAAACCAAACAGAACTGAGCAAATATATCTGGAAACTTAAAGACGCAAAAACAAGCTACAATATATCCTGGAAAATCATAAAAAGAGCATCACCATACAGCAATGTTTCAAAAAGGTGCAACCTATGTTTAACTGAAAAATGGTTAATACTATGCAAACCACACTTAGCAACTTTAAACACCAAAACAGAAATAGTAAACAACTGCAGGCATAAATGGAAATCGTTGTTAGTGAACACACCCAAAACAAAAACCTGAAAGCCCCCAAAAAACACGTGCAGCCAACCCGCACGTGCAAACAACCGCAAACGGGAGCCCACACGCTATATAACATCGGCGGTGGGCAAACCAAAAACCATCCTGATGACAGCGCAACACGCTTGAAACAAATTTGTAGATAGTTTTAAGATTCCTCTTTTAACTTATTTTAACTATATATATATATATATATATATATATATATATATATATATATATATATATATATATATATATATCTTTGTTCTTATCATTTAGCGATTAATTTCATATTACACTCATGATCGATTTATTTTATACCGATTATATCCTACCTTCTGATCAATTGTATCATTCTAACACTTTAGTTTTCGCTTTATTATTGATTGAATTATCGATCATCTTAATCCGGGTTCAAATTCTGTGCTCTATGCTCATTATTGATTGATTTTCTACTGACCATGTCTTATTTTGCGATCACTTGTGTCATTCTATCGTTTTAGTATTGATTGATCATTGATTAGTCATACCAAGGGATCCGGGATGAGTTGAGGATTAATTCTCGCCTGATATACTACTTGTGTGTGGGTGGGTGGGTGGGTGGGTGGGTGCGCGCGCGCGCGCGCTGCGCGCGCGTGTGTGTGTGTGTGTGTGTGTGTGTGTGTGTGTGTGTGTGTGTGTGTGTGTTCTTTACAAATATGTGTAGCATGAACTATATGTGTTGAGATTATTCCTCGTCTTTCTTTCAGCTTCTTTCTGTTTTCTTCATATCATATTGAAGATTGAAATCACTGTCAGTTGTTGTTGACAAGGAAATAAACGTTTATTGTTCAAAGCAAAAAAAGTACAACAGAGAGCTAAGTGACATTTCAAATGGATCCATGCTGATTTTTGTAAAAACACCAAGTAGGCCTACAAGAGGGCACATTTACACAGACACACAGAGGGACCGGCTGATATACGTATGCATTCTCTCTCTCTCTCTCTCTCTCTCTCCTCTCTCTCTCTCTCTCTCTCTCGATCATTTCTTTAATGTCTTTAACCATTCTGGCAACACAGTGGAAGGCAATGGAGTAGAAACACAAGAAGTAGAAACAGATATGACGGAAACAGATGAACCTTTATTCAACGAACCGATTACTAGACAAGAAGTGATCGACGGCATAAAACACTTGAAGGTGGGAAGAGTGCAGGGCCAGATAAGATTGTAGGGGAAATGCTGAAAAGTTCTAATTATTTAGTAATTGATGTTCTAGTACTGATATTTAATAACTTGTTTCGGAGCAGGTCATTTCCGATTGAATGGGCTAAATCAATCATCGTCCCTATCCACAAAAAGGGAGATGTAAACACTCCTGATAACTACCGAGGTGTAGCGCTGACAAGTGTTGTCAGCAAAGTTTACACACACATTTTGAATGTGAGATTAAAACGTTAGGCAGACTGGAAGAGAAAATCGTGGAGGAGCAGGCAGGATTTAGATCTGGGTACAGTACAACTGATCATATATTTACGTTGTTCTCTCTTGTACAAAAATACATGCTTAAGAACACAAAATTGTATGTCGCTTTTGTTGATTTCAGAAAAGCTTTTGACTCTGTAAACAGAAATATTTTATGGAATGTTCTCAGAAAGAACGGAGTCAATGGAAAGTTATATATGGCATTACGTGGAATGTACGACTCTGTATTGGCATGTGTGCGTGACAAATGTGTTTATTCTGATTTTTTCAATTGTCCACGTGGAGTCAAGCAAGGCTGCCTTTTAAGCCCACAGTTGTTTTCTTTTTTTATCAATGAGCTTGCTTTAGAACTCTCAAGAAATGGTAAACATGGTATTCAGATTATTCCAGGTGCTGTGGAGATTTTTATGATGATGTTTGCTGATGATGTAGTTCTGTTGTCTAGTACAGCAATAGGATTGCAAAACCAGTTGAATGTTTTGAAACAGGAAGCTGATAAACTACAGTTGACAGTAAACCTTGATAAAACGAACATTATTGTGTTCCGTAAAGGTGGATATTTAGCTAAGAATGAAGTTTGGTGGTATGGTAATTCTGAGGTTAAAGTAACCAATTCGTACAAATACTTAGGTATGTTTTTTTACGACAAAATTAAGTTGGAATTTAGGTTGGTGTGAAACAAGTAGAAAAGGCAAAAAAGGGGTGATAGAAATTTTGAGAACATTAAAGAAATTAAATACTACTGATCCACACATATTTTGGAAGCTATTTGATACCCAGATTGAACCGATTCTTACATATGGTGCTGAAATATGGGGACTTGAAAATAATCTAAACGTAGAAAGAGTGCACACTTATGCGATCAAACGGTTTCTGAATATTCCGATTCATTCGTCCAATAAAATAGCTTACGGAGAAACAGGAAGGTACCCTTTGTACATCAGATGTATGGTAAAGTGTGTCAGATACTGGTGTAAAGTAATACGATTACCAGTAGCTAGACTGAGCAGGCAAGCATACGACATGATGCTACAACAGTGTGAGTTAGGAAATGTTAACTGGGCCTCTAAGATTAAGAAAGTGCTAACAGAGAATGGTTTGGAATAGTGTGGTTGAGCCAGGGAGTTGGAAACGAAACCGTTTTTATGTCTGAATTCAAAGATAGATTAATTTCTTCATATAAACAAAACTGGCACAGCCAACTAGAAGAACATGATAAATATTCCTGGTTCCTATCCTTCAAAGTAACTTGGAGGCAGAAAAGTATTTACATTTAGTATCTAATCGGTGCAAAGAGGCATCCTTGCAAGATTTAGAAATAGAACACTGGGACTAAAGGCTAATAAAAGATGGTATCTAAATAATGATGCTGTTGATGATTCATGTCCATTATGTAATGATATTGCAGTTAGAGAAGATGATTACATTTTTTGTTCACTTGTCCCGCTTATGGGAACATAAGAAAAAAATCAAGACTATATTTGAAAATAGCACAGTCAAGAGTCGAAACCTTAACAGTATTTTGCAGACAAGTGATGAAACATTGTTAAAGATGCTGGCAAAATATCTAACAGAAGCAGTAGACACGCGGACGAAAATTATGAATGAATAAAAGTTCAAAGCACTGAAGGGATATCAATTATATTTCATTTTTATTGTGTGGAATACTTATTTTACCTCGAAGCTTGATGGTTCAAGTGAATGGTTTTTCACAAAATCAAGTCAGATAAATTATCTGTACAGAGGATATGTGTGAATGGGGAGAAGGGAGGATAAGGATATAAATGCGTGTGTGCAAGTCGATGGAAGTTGGGATGGATCAGTGTGTGCATGTGAAGGGAATGGTTGTTGTGTGAGAACGATTTTGTTATAGAACATAGACAAGAAACACAAATGAGTGATGGAAATGGAAATTAGTTTTTGATTTTGCTTAGCTTGTAGGCACCTAATTTGCAGTTTTTCTTTCGTTTTCTTTTCCTCTGAGCAAAAACAAAAGACATTGTACCCCCTTGACAAAAAGGCTATTAGCCAATGTCAATAAAAGATGTCAGTGTCAGTGTCTCTCTCTCTCTCTCTCTCTCTCTCTCTCTCTCCCATCTACTCTCTCTCTCTCTCTCTACACCACACACACACAACACACACACAACCACAATACACACACACACGGACGCACGCGCACACACCAATGCATGCACGCGCGCACGCGCGCCACACACACACACACACACACACACCCACACACACACACACACACACACAGAGTGCACCATACACCACACATACACCACACACTACACTCACGTACACATTCTCTCTCTCTCTCTCACCACACACACACACACACACACACACACACGACACACACACACCACACACACACACACACACACACGCACGCACGCACGCACGCACGCACGCAGACACACACACACACATACACATACACACACACACACACACACACACACACACACACACACACACACACACACACACACGCACGCACACACCGAGAGGCACAAAGTCTTGGGACAAGGAAGAAAGAGGCCCAGTGACGACATCGTCGAGCACGTGAGTCTCGTGGTTGATCATCTGAACTCACAATGCAGTCAGCTATAAAACTGTGAACTGAGGAAACGCGGACTTTTTTTGTTGGCATGATGTTGAGGCGTGTTCTTGCGGGGGGCGTTGCAGCCGTGCGTGGGCTTTTTGGCGGTGGTGAGTGCAAAACTGTCAGATACATGTATCATACATTTATTTATTTTATCTTGAAAAAAAAAAAAAAAAAAAAAAAAAAACATAAAAAATTGCTGTCCCCTCTTCTTTGCTCCCTGAGTGACATTGCACCCATGCCCCCGCACTAGCAATCCACAGGGAGGAGTCAATGCCAAGTCGTCGAGAGGCAACCCACCGTGGAGACGCTGTACTGCTGTCGAGTCACTTTGGTGGTGTTCAGTGGCGTCTGTTCTGATCCTTCATAAGCAGGACACCACCTACCCCGTTAGATATTAACGTTCCTGCAACGGGCGGGGGTGGGGGGGGGGGTGGAGGGGGAGCATTTCATGAAGTTCCACTTTGGCGGATGTGAAAAAAGTTACCACCATTGACGGAAAACGTGGCCGATCGGAACTGTTGTTGTCGATGCAGCCTGACCTTTAAATGGCCGTTTTCCTTACCCATGTCCTCCCTCCCCCCTCATCCGGCGATAGCCATCCATTCCCTCCACCCACCCCGCAATCCCCCGCCAGCTCTATTCGTCTGTACTATAAAAGCTTACATTCCTCAAGGACGTTGAAATGAAGTATTGAAAGATGACTTTGTATCTTGACTTGTTAGAGAGCGTTCCACTCGTCAATACTTAAATTATATCATTGAAGCACGTTTGAATGGAAGAGGAGGGGGGGGTATGAAAGGAAATGCTTTTAAATTTCTGACCCTCCCACTCCCTCCTCCCCCTCCCCCCCATCTGTCCGCCCAACCTTATTGTACCTCTTCGTGTGTGTGTGTGTTAAAAAATTAAATGCCCATGTTTCAGTTTTCCTACTCCATAACCAAAAGTGTTTAAAACGGATGCGTAAATCTCTCTGTCTCTCTCTCTCAGTCCTGTCTCTCTCTCTCTCTCTCCTCTCTCTGTCTCTTCTCTGTCTCTCTCTCTCTCTCTCTCTTCTCTCTCTCCTCCTCTCTCTCTCTCTCTCGCTGTCTCTCTCTCCAGCCCAATTCCATAACGATGCAGGTTACCATACTATGCCAACATTGCAGAGAGGAGACAGACTGAAGTGCATTTTGTGTTATTTTGTCCTGTCCTGTAAAATTAAGAGTTCAGAATATACCTTTGAAGCATGATTTAGTCCAAATCATTTCAGATTAGCATTTCTTTTGGCATGTGTTCCTAAAGAGACAGAAATTTGTCTATGTATTTATTTCAAGCATTCAAACTGCGGTCTCTTATATTAGCATAGGATAGACTCTTAACATGTCCTGGTAGTTATATTATGTATGCAGTTCATATGGTATTTCTATGATTGTATTTTCCTTGCACCCCTCCATGAGGGGCAATGGCCTAAACAGGAATGAACTATCTTATTTTATCTTATCTGTGTTAAGTCAGAATTGTTCCCTGAAAGGGTGAAGCAGAAAATCCTTACTGAGCAACATAGTGTGCACTGGTATTTGTCTCTGGAGAGAGACTGCTGATTCTTGTGCCACATTTTTGCAATTCTTATCCCTCTGCATATCCCCCCCCTCCCCCCCCCCCCCCTCTTCCCACTAGCCCCAACCACCCAGCCCAACGTTGCGGATGCATACACCTCCTCCGTATTAAGCTGATAAACATCTGCGTGTTCGTAGTTCCATGTGTGCACGACCAACACTGTGGATGTGCATCTATATACAGCTTCCTTCCGTCAATACATGGTATCTTTTTTTTTTTTTCTTTCTGCGTACGCAGGCTGATACTCCTGCGGACACTCCCTGTATAGCCAGGCAGTGGAGTTTTGTGTGTATGACCCTTTTTTATCCCGCCATTAAGGCAGCCATACTCCATCTTCGGGGAAGAATACATGGGATCTTAAGAGGGTAGATGTGAGCATTGCATCTCTTTGTCTCCGTCCTCTGTCTGTCTGTACCTCTTCCACCCCCACCCCCCACCCCTCTCTCTCTCTCTCTCTCTCCCCCTCCCCCCCCCCCCCCCCACCCCCCGCTCTCTCTCCTTTTACACACGGACACACAGAGACATACACAGACACAGGCAGACAGACACAAAACACACAAAAAATGTAATATAATAAAATATATAATATATATATATAATATATATATATATATATATATATAGTATATATATATAGCTGTAGTATATTTTCCGCTTTTTTTTGAAAAAGTGCTCAACCATGCGGAGCAGCTAAAACAATGTTAAAAGCAAATCTTAAAACCGGACTAACAAATTTGTTTCGAGGTCTTTCCTCTCTTCAGATCCCGTGCCACGGGGTCTGAAGAGAGGAAAGACCTCGAAACAAATTTGTAGTCCCGGTTTTTTAAGATTTGCTTTTAATCAAATATATATATATATATATATATATATATATATATAGTTTTAAGATTCCTCTTTAACTTGTTTAACTAATGTTGCTCCCCAAGGGGTTGAGCACTTAAAAAAATGGTTTTGGCATTTTAAATATATATATATATATATATATAATAAATATATATATAATATATATATATATATAATAAGAATTAAAAGGAGTTTAATTTTAATTCTTTGATTTTAACAAATGTTGCTTCCCAAGGGGTTGAGCACTTTGAAACTGTTTTAGGCTTAACAGCTATACTCTTCTTAGATATATAATATATATATATAATATATATATATATATATATAAATATAAAATTGAGGCACATTAGGCCTGATATAGTTGCTTATTCACAACTTGATAAATTTCAATTCTTGCTTTTGTAACCTCCCGAGACGAAAGAGACGACAGTGAAAGATACAACAGAAATCTTTTACTAACTTTGAAAAAGCATTTCCTCCCTCATGCAAGAGTGGGGAAGAGAGAGAGAAGGAGAGAGAGAGAGAGAGAGAGAGAGAGAGAGAGAGAGAGAGAGAGAGAGAGAGAGCCAAAGGAGGGACGAAGCGACAGATGCAACACGAAATCCTCATAATTTGAAAGAACACTTCCTCAGTCATCCAAGAGGTGGGGGGGGGGGGGGGGGGGGGGGGGGGGATAAAATTTTAAAAGGGGGG
>CM031624.1:61050920-61063420 GCA_018398815.1 Conus ventricosus | reverse complement strand
TATTCATTCTTAGAGGAAATATTCAGTGAGGCAGGGATCGCTAAACAGCGAATAACGAACAAATAGAGAAACCCTTGCTCCCATGATTATTCTACAAGGCGATTCGGTGTGGTAAGTAGCATTTGTTTGGAGTTATGGATTGTATTTATTTCATCATGGGAGCAAGAGCTACCCTTCACATTGGTAAATTGTATTTATTATGGTTTAATATATATATATATATATATATATATATATATATATCTTAGGAGATCCAAGTAAAGGTTGTTCTGTGCAATTCTTAGCCACTCACAATGCTTGAGTTATTGAACAGCAGAGCTGACCACTCAAACTGTTCCATATCTTTGACCTCCCTTGCATCCATTGAATGGATCCTCAAGCATAGGCTCAAAGATTGTCCCCTATATTTATACTGTTTGAATAATGCTTTTAGTTTTTCAGCGACTTTTTTCCTCTCCACACTTTTGCTTTGTTCCATTTTATTACCCTTCACTGGCTGCTTTGAGGCTGCTGTTGGATTCTTTTTTCGAACCCTTGGTGGTGAGAACACCACAGAATCATGACTGTGGTGTGTCTCTATTTGACACCAAGAGCACAGACACAATTAGCCGTGTCTCCCTGATGAGTCCGATCCAGCGGACGAAAGGCCTAGGAGCAGGCAATACAATAAATGTCCCTTTGAGAGGGATTACGATGGTTCCCTCAGGCAGCTAGTGAAGGGCTTCTCATATTTATAATATATTCCCCCATTTTCTTCATCTTCAATTTTTTTTTTTTTTTTTTTTTTTTTGTTCAAATCTTTGTCAAGTCATTACTATAACGACTGAAGAATTGTTAGCCTGCACTTGTTTTCCCCCACTGCTTAATTGTTCAGCATTATTATTTATATATAATAATATATATATATATATATATATATATAATATATAATATATATATATAATAAATGCTTCTCAAAATGAGCCTTCAGCAGCTTTAATTCTCCAAGGGGAGACATCCTCCAATAGGGAGGGAAACTCACTAACATATAACTCCTGGTCATATACCGATATTTCGAAACCTGGTTGTTTCTCCTCGTGACCGCGGAAAGTGGTAATTTGACTCCTCTGCCTTTTCAGTTTTAAGAAGAATGCAATCCCAGAAAAGGCTGGTGAGCAATACCGTAGTATGTTGTTGAGTTTTCAAAAACCAACCAAAGGTGCCATCTAAGAAGCAAAAGAAAATCATGAAAGAGCAAAACAAGCTACATTTTGTTGTGAAAAGTAGAACATATAAAAAGATATCCTCTTAAGACGCAAGTGCTGAGGGCCAGTTCTTGGAATGAATCTGCAAGGGACTAAAATACAACAAACGTTAAACTAATAAATTCCAAGGATAAGTACCGAGCACCGTTCCAGCAACTTACAGAGCAGCTTGGTGTTGCAATGACTGCAAGGAATATTGAATTATAAACAAAGCTTGTTCTTATGTCTTAGATTGAAGAAATAGGGGGAGATACGCATTCATATCTGCATAATTCAATATTTCTTGCAGTCATTGCAACACCAAGCTGCTCTGTAAGTTGCTGGAACGTTGCTCGGTACTTATCCTTGGAATTTATTAGTTTTATATATATATATATATATATATAACTTTCGAAGTAAAATATGCTTTTAGAAAGACGAAAACAAGAAGAATCTTATGCCGAAATCGAATGAGCAGTTTCGTCGATCGTGTTTCCATAGTGACTCTTCTTCATCGTGATACTGTAGAAACGTGACTACAACAAATTGCACTGGATAAATCCTTTCCCTAACATTCTCCATAGCAGCTATGTGGAGACCCTGCACATTAATGCAGTGCTGAGTCAGTGGACCAGCCCCACTCTGCAGAGGGCTCAATCCTTTCAACTCAGAATGAGGTTTGAAAAGAGGAAATCAAATATCATGTCAAGATCTCTACTAAAGCGAGAGAATAAATGAAATATCATGCCAAGGTCTCTACTAAAGCGAGAGAATAAATGAAATATCAGGCCAAGATCTCTACTAAAGCAAGAGAATAAATGAAATATCAGGCCAAGATCTCTAGTAAAGCAAGAGAATAAATGAAATATCATGCCAAGATCTCTACTAAAGCGAGACAATATGATGACGATAAGGCTGCATCATCCACGCAGGGCACAAATATCCACAGTTCTCTTCACTACAAAGCTTAGTAGCTAGGCAGCTTACGGCGATTTTTTGACTAGATGGGGACAGACCGGACAAAAGTATGACATTTTTTCCTAGCTATCTACATGCAAATACTTTCAATTTTTGCTAGGCCCCATGTGCACAGGTTATATTGACAGCATGTAGGTCCCCAAAATGCAATTTTTCATGTTTCGCACTCTGAAAATTGGGAGAAATCGCCGTTAGATGGAAATGATGAATTTAAAAGTAGTAAGTTGGCACGCTGTTGGTATACAGTATCTGATTTATGATAGACAAGGTTAATTTACATTTCTGTGTTGAAATAGTGACTGAATATATTGCCAAAGGCATATCTCACATGCGTACTGTCTATGTTTTAGGGTTTAAATGAAAACGCGACACGGATTGGAGTGCATGTGTGATATGCCAGCAGAAAACCAGCGAGGACCTCAAGTGCCCATTGGATGGTCCAGGTACAGGAGACAAAACAGCACCATACAAGACTTTCCTGACTAATGTTGGTGCATTCCGCAAAATAGACAGATTACCACAAAAACTGTGCTTCGATGAAGGTGTCACTGTTGAAGACTTCGTGGAACATCGGGCGAAGTGGCACAAATCTTGCTGCAGAAAATTTACCAAAGACAAATTAGACAGAGCTGAACGAAAAAGAGAGCTGAATTTAGATAATCCAGACTCTGCCACTGATGATAAGCGCCGAAAAGACCGGCAAACTCTGCCAAAATCTTCGTGCATTTTCTGCGGCAAACAGGACGGTCATCTCCATGAATTCAGAACTCTTGACGCAGACGAGAATATTAGGTGGATGCCCACTGATTTGCAGGACACAGCACTACTGGCAAAAATTTCTGGCGGTGACCTCTTTGCTATTGAAGCAAAACACCACCTGACCTGCCTGATTGAGCTCTGAAATCGCCGTAGATCAAAGACAAGGCAGTTTCATGAGTCCTGTGAATCCTAAAAATGAGGAGTACAAAACTGAGGCCAGAGCCTTCACTGAGCTTACCAGTTCCGTCGAGAATTCTGTAGAAGATGGAATCTTCCACTTCCGGCTTGTGGATCTTCGCAAGCTGTACGAGAAGCGTCTTCAAGACCTTGGTCTTCGAAAGGAAATAAAGTCATTTTAAGAAAAAGATCCTTCAGTACTTCCCTCAAGCCCAAGAACAAAGTGATGGAAAACACATTGTTCTGATTTTTTCTAGAGGCAATGCAAGAAATGTTGAAACAGGCTGTGAAATGTGACCATGAAGAAGATGTTGCCATTCTTGCAAAAGCTGCAAAAGCAGTTCGCAATGATATCTCCCAGGCAGCTAGATTTCACTTTGATGCTTCGTTTCCAGTCTCCTGTCAAGAACAACTGTTCCGTCAACACTGAAGATGCTTGTTTTCTATGCTCCTCAATGGACCAGATGTAAAACAACAGGGCACAAATGACTCTCAGGCATGTTTGACCATTTCTCAAACTACCCTCTTCAACTTCAAGAAGAAAGGTCCAGCATCAGAAATATCTCGTCATTCGGTGAACTTTGAACCACCACTGCCTCTGTATATCGGACTTGACATTCATACCCGCTTAAGGTCAAAGAAGATAGTCACAGAGCTCCATGAACTGGGTCTCAGTGTCAGCTATGATCGCGTCTTGCAGCTGGAGAATCAGCTGGCAACCGCAGTCTGCTTGCACACTCAGAAAGAGGGTGTTGTGTGCCCACCCCAGCTTCGTCTTGGTCTTTTCACAGTAGCGCTGTAGATAACCTCGACCACAACCCCTCCAGCACAACAGCCACAGGTTCTTTCCATGGAACAGGCATTTGTCTGTTCCAGTCTCCAACAAAGACAAACATGGGACAGCCCAGGGAAGAGAGAGGCAAGAGTTTCTCAGAGACTCTGACAACAAACAAGAACTCTTTGTATTCCTGTCAGAGAAAGTTGCCACAACTCAGTTTCCTAATGGAAAAGTAGTTGTCATTACATCAGGCCAGAAAGTTTTGATCAGAGGAGCGGATCACAGCATGCCAGACAATGATCACGATAAAGCAGACACAAAGATACTGCTACACATGCAAGATGCACTGCAGACTGGCTCCTGTACCTGCATAGTTCGCACTATAGACACTGATGTCATCGTCATCATCACCGGAAAGTTCCGCCAGCTTCAGGCATTGTGTCCAGCAGCAGACGTTTGGGTTGCTTTCGGCACAGGGAAGAATTTCACCTACTTTCACATCAGTGCAATCACTCATGCCCTTGGAGAGGAAAAGTCTACAGCCCTCCCCACTTTCCACAGCTTCACGGGCTGTGACACAGTGTCTGCCTTTTTCGGCAAAGGAAAACTGTCTGCATGGGCTGCATGGAAATGTTATCCTGCAGTGACGGAGGCCTTAAGGTTAATTGCATAAAATCCTTGCATTGCCCTGGATGCTAACAGCCACCACTTCAGATTGCTGGAACGCTACGCAGTTATCTTGTATGACAAAGCCAGCCAGCTGAGCTCTGTTGATGAGCTGTTTTGCCACAAAGACAAGATGATGATGAAAGCCCTTGCTCCCACACAAAGAGCATTATGACAGCATTCAAACCGTGCTGTCTACCAGGCAAACATTTGGACCACTGCTGACCAGCCCCAGCAGCAAGCACCATCTCCAGAGGGATGGGGCTGGACTCTGGACAAGGACAGTAAGGCTTGGTTGCCTTTTTGGATGACACTGCCGATAGCATCTGCAGCTTGCAGAGAACTGGTCAAATGTGCATGCAAGGGTGCAAGAGGATGTGGCAGCAGATGTGGTTCCAAGAAAGGCGGATGACCATGCACAAGACGGTGTAAGTGCAGCTGTGACAAATAGACGAATGGACATGCACAGACCAGCTGCGGTAGCCGATGTACACGTAAGAATTACCAGTAATGACATTTGGCTGAATCCTGAAAATGTAATGGTGACAGAAAGCTTTATGAAGGTGAATAAGCAGTTATAAACATTTATGTCTGTTGAAATAAATTAATGTCTAATTGTAATGTTTACTGATCTCTGGAAACACGTTCCATCCCATGTCGCAAGGCGATCTTTTGGGGCCTTATTTTTGGGTTTTGTCGTAACCATGAACAAATATCTCACGAAAACTGAATATGTACTGATTAAAAAATGTTTGGAAATGTATCCTCTTCTGATATTATTCATTTAACTGATCACGTTGCCTTTAAATTTTGAAAACACCTTGCTTAGACACGTGCATGCAGTATTTTCCTCTGTTATTGCTATGGAAAAGTTTATGACGTCACGTGACCAGGCCCCATTGGTCAAATGTGATGGGGCCTAGCAAAAAGTGAATGGTCAGGGCCTACAGAAGTGCCTCACAAAGTTTGACACTTTGTCCAGTCGGTCCCCATCATATCGTTAAGCTGCCTAGCTATAGGAGTACATAGTAAATTTACCTTTGCAGAAGTTGTTCAACTATTGCGAACAATGCCAAACGATGTGCCACTGTTTTTTAGATGGATTAGCGACCAGTTCTTTAAAAGATATCCCGTCCGTCATTTGTGACCTTGCGTTTGTCAATTTGATGTTTCAAGTGGGGGGAAATGTCTCACACACACACACACACACACACACACACACACACACACACACACACACACACACACACACCACACACACACACACACACACACACGCACGCACGCACGCACGCACGCACGCACGCACGCACGCACGCACGCACGCACGCACACACACACACACACACACACACACACACACACACACCAATTTTTGCCTATGATTTCCATGGATTTCACGCAGGGCATACAACTGAGTGAGAGGATGGAAAGCTGAGCGACTGGAAACCATATGAACATTGACATCGGATTAAATGGAAACCATATGAACATTGACATCGGATTAAATGGAAACCATATGAACATTGACATCGGATTAAATGGAAACCATATGAACATTGACATCGGATTAAATGGAAACCATATGAACATTGACATCGGATTAAATGGAAAACCATATGAACATTGACATCGGATTAAATGGAAACCATATGAACATTGACATCGTATTGAATGGAAACCATATGAACATTGACATGGGATTGAATGGAAACCATGTAAACATTGACATGGGATTGACTGGAAACCATATGAACATTGACATGGGATTGAATGGAAACATATGAACATTGACATGGGATTGAATGGAAACCAATGAACATTGACATGGGATTGAATGGAAAGCATATGAACATTGACATCGAATTGAATGGAAACCCAGACAAATGCAATCCCACAATACATTTTTTTTAAGTCAGTATGTTGTCTAATGCCAGAAAAACAGAGGATAGTGTGAATGTGATGTTTCAGGATGTGGTTTGTGTTTGTTTGCATGTTTATTTGTTTAACTTCTTTCTCCTCCCTATCTCTGATTCTTTTAACATGTGTATTTCACAGAGCATGAATTGTAAACAAAGACACTAGAACACTTAATTGAATTCATATACTGAGTTAAAACGACTTCCACTTCTCTACCACACCCCCAGTGAAAGGAGAGAGACAGGACATTGGGAAGGAGGCTGGTTCCAGTGTGTTTGCTGGAGGCTGGTTCCAGTGTGTTGCTGGAGGCTGGTTCCAGTGTGTTTGCTGGAGGCTGGCTCCAGTGTGTTTGCTGGAGGCTGGTTCCAGTGTGTTTGCTGGAGGCTGGTTCCAGTGTGTTTGCTGGAGGCTGGTTCCAGTGTGTTTGCTGGAGGCTGGTTCAGTGTGTTGCTGGAGGCTGGTTCCAGTGTGTTTGCTGGAGTGCCTTATAGTTTTGTCATAATGCTTTGCATACACACACACACACACACAACACACACACACACACACACACACACACACACACACACGCACGCACGCACGCACGCACGCACGCACGCACGCACGCACGCACGCACACACACACACACACACACACACACACACGCATGCACACGCCTGCATACGCATGCACACACACACACAACACACACACACACACACACACACACACACACACACACACATACGCACACACACGCGCAAACACACACACACACACACACACCTACACACCCACACACACACAACACACACACACACACACATACATGCACGCACATGCATCACACGCACGCGCACTCGCGCGCACACACACACACACACACACACACACACACACACACACACACACACACACAACACACACACACGCGCGCAGGTGTCTTGTGCTATGGTTGCATAAAATGTAGCCGGAAATGCCAGGCAGGTGTCTTGTGCTACTGGTTGCAGAAAATGTAGCCGGAAATGCCCGGCAGGTGTCTTGTGCTACTGGTTGCAGAAAATGTAGCCGGAAGTGCCAGGCAAGTGTCTTGTGCTACTGGTTGCAGAAAATGTAGCCGGGAAATGCCAGGCAGGTGTCTTGTGCTACTGGTTGCAGAAAATGTAGCCGGAAATGCCAGGCAGGTGTCTTGTGCTACTGGTTGCAGAAAATGTAGCGGAAATGCCAGGCAGGTGTCTTGTGCTACTGGTTGCAGCTGTGCAAGAACAGCATCAGGTCGTCTGACATGTCAGATCTTTCAGGTCAGTCCGTGGTGTCATGGTGACTCGTTGTTCTGACATGTCAGATCTTTCAGGTCAGTCCGTGGTGTCATGGTGACTCGTTGTTCTGACATGTCAGATCTTTCAGGTCAGTCAGGGTGTCATAGTGACTCGTTGTTCTGACATGTCAGATCTTTCGGGTCAGTCAGGGTGTCATGGTGACTCGTTGTTCTGACATGTCAGATCTTTCAGGTCAGTCAGGGTGTCATAGTGACTCGTTGTTCTGACATGTCAGATCTTTCAGGTCAGTCAGGGTGTCATAGTGACTCGTTGTTCTGACATGTCAGAAGAAGAAGAAGAAGAAGAAGAAGAAGAAGAAGAAGAAGAAGAAGAAGAAGAAGAAGAAGAAGAAGAAGAAGAAAACAAACAAAGAAAGAAGTGTGAACTTTGAACTAATATTGAATGGATCTAATCGATCACTGAATGGATCTAATCGATCGCATTCGACACCTGGATGTAGGAATCCTGTTTCATAGATGGACTTGTGACAATTTCCTGCGAAACGATCCAGCACCTCTCGTTACTGCTGGCAGATTAATTGAGACTGTATGTGACGACGAGGCGATCAACCACGAATACTCTAGTGACGCTAGACGGAAGGTGAACGGCTGCACACCAAAAACGAATGCACCAAGGCCTTGCGTGAGGAGTCCAGTATCTATAGACTGGGCAGTCAGATGGTTTGAGAAATTGTATTGTGTTTGAAAGTTGAGTCTCCTCATATTCTTTCATATGGCCATCAAGGTGCAAACCAGGTGGTTCCTAGCAGAGAGATTAACATCAAGGCAATGAGATTTCTAGCTGGTGCATAGGTAGGGTCACGGGTGAGTGTAAAGGCCTGAAATGTGACGTCAACAGAGGTGAAGGTAATGTATTTGAAGATTGTGATTGCATCGGTGAAAATCCCCCCAAACAAGGGAAATAATTAGTGGGGCGTTGTTCTTTGGATCAGTTATCAGTTTAACTTTAAATACTGGCTCACATTTACAGTAGGCCTCAACACGCTTATAAGGATTAGTGTTTTAGTGCAATATTCTAATTGTGGTGTGTGGCCAGTGAGTTAGAGACGATGGTAGAGGATACGTGGGGTCCCTGGTGGCGCTATGGGAATCCAGCTTGGTCTATAAAGTCACCATGGGCCTCCTGTATCCGTGGAGTGTGGTTACAGCCACCATCATCGGCGTCACACAAACACTGCTGTGTGGGGAGTGTGGTTACCGCCACCATCATCGGCGTCACACAAGCACTGCTGTGTGGGCCAGACAACAGGTGCAGCAGTGTTAATTATCTCCCTTTGCCAGCAGTGGAAGACACACTGCACGGTGTTGTCCCCCTTTTCCCATGTGAGGACATGGACCGTTTCATTTCTGTCGCGAGGTGTTTGGGGTCTTGACTGTTGACGAGGATCGAACTTTAAACCTCTCCGTTTTCAGTCAAGCGCACTGACCACTGAGGAGAATCATGCTGTCAAGTGTACTTGACCTTCAACATTTTGTATTGCCCGGATGTTTTAGTTCCTGATGCAACGCGAAGATTGCTTCTTCGTTGAAATATTTTGTTTCCATTAGTTCCTGATGCAACGCGAAGATTGCTTCTTCGTTGAAATATTTTGTTTCCATTAGTTCCTGATGCAACGCGAAGATTGCTTCTTCGTTGAAATATTTTGTTTCCATTAGTTCCTGATGCAACGCGAAGATTGCTTCTTCGTTGAAATATTTTGTTTCCATTAGTTCCTGATGCAACGCGAAGATTGCTTCTTCGTTGAAATATTTTGTTTCCATTAGTTCCTGATGCAACGCGAAGATTGCTTCTTCGTTGAAATATTTTGTTTCCATTAGTTCCTGATGCAACGCGAAGATTGCTTCTTCGTTGAAATATTTTGTTTCCATTAGTTCCTGATGCAACGCGAAGATTGCTTCTTCGTTGAAATATTTTGTTTCCATTAGTTCCTGATGCAACGCGAAGATTGCTTCTTCGTTGAAATATTTTGTTTCCATTAGTTCCTGATGCAACGCGAAGATTGCTTCTTCGTTGAAATATTTTGTTTCCAAATTTCTCTCTTTTACTCCTTCCTTTCGTTCATCTACAGTTTAAACTTTTCTCTCATATAGTTTTACTATACATTCATATTTAAACTTTTCTCTCATATAGTTTTACTATACATTCATATTTAAACTTTTCTCTCGTATAGTTTTACTAAACGTTCATATTTAAAGTTTTCTCTCATATAGATTTACTATATATGTTCATATTCAAACTTTTCCCTCGTATAGTTTTACTATACCTTCATATTTAAGCTTTTTCTCTCATATAGATTTACTATACATTTATATTAAACTTTTCTCTCATATAGTTTTACTATACCTTCATATTTAAACAGTTGCACGCAGGCGTACTGGTAAAAACAACAACAAACACGTGATTACATATTGCTCCAGCCAATGCCGCTCCCATCAATACCCAAGCTCAGGAAGAAAACTGTGGAAATGTCTGTATTTTTGTTTGATTGTGCAAGCAGATGAGGTGCCTGTCTTGACTTACTTGTGTAACAAGGTGAACTACCTGAACATCACGTTTCTCATCTCTCTCTCTCTCTCTCTCTCTCTCTCTCTCTCTCTCTCCTCTCTCTCTCTCTCTCTCTCTCCTCTCTCAGTGTAGCTGTCAAGGTAGATTTTGATACTAGCACTGTCTCATCAATGATGAGCGATAGCAACATGAGCAATAATGATGATAATGATGATGATAATAATATTAATAATAATAATGACATATAATAGTAATAATAACAATAATAATATACAATAACTATAACAACAACAACAACAACAATAATAATAACAATAATAATAACAATAATAGTAATAATATAATAACAACAACAACAACACAATAATAATAATAATAATAATAATAATAATAATAATAATAATAATAATAATAATAATAATAATAATAATAATAGAGAGAGCGTAGGCTGGCTACACAATTGTAAGTATGTCTTGTCAAGATGGCAAAGCCAATGTAATTGTTGTGATGAAAAAATATAGCCAGTAAAATAGTACAAAACAACAAGTTCACTGTCTCACTTGTTTTCACAACAACGGTGATCAAACAACAGCTGTATGTCACGACTGTGTCTCTGAGACATGTTCAACAACAGCTGTATGTCACGACTGTGTCTCTCAGACATGTTCAAACAACAGCTGTATGTCACGACTGTGTCTCTGAGACATGTTCAAACAACAGCTGTATGTCACGACTGTGTCTCTCAGACATGTTCAAACAACGCTGTATGTCACGACTGTGTCTTTGTGATATGTTAAGACAACAGCTGTATGTCACGACTGTGTCCTTGAGACATGTTCAGACAACAGCTGTATGTCACGACTGTGTCTTTGTGAGATGTTCAGACAACAGCTGTATGTCACGACTGTGTCTCTGAGACATGTTCAGACAACAGCTGTATGTCACGACTGTGTCTCTGAGACATGTTCAAACAACAGCTGTATGTCACGGCTGTGTCTTTGAGACATGTTCAGACAACAGCTGTATGTCACGACTGTGTCTCTGAGACATGTTCAAACAACAGCTGTATTTCACGACTGTGTCTCTGCGACATGTTCAAACAACAGCTGTATGTCACGGCTGTGCCTCTGAGACATGTTCAAACAACAGCTGTATGTCACGTCTGTGTCTCTGAGACATGTTCAAACAACAGCTGTATGTCACGGCTGTGTCTCTGAGACATGTTCAAATAACAGCTGCATGTCACGACTATGTCTTTGTGAGATGTTCACACAACAGCTGTATGTCACGACTGTGTCTCTGAGACATGTTCAAACAGATTTCAATGGCGCTGAAAATCGTGTTAAAAATCATGCTTCAGCAATAGAAGACGACGAGCATTCTCAGCAATAGAAGACGACGAACATCCTCAGCAATAGAAGACGACGAACATCATTAGCAATAGAAGACGACCAGCATCCTCAGCAATAGAAGACGACGAACATCCTCAGCAATAGAAGACGACGAACATCCTTAGCAATAGAAGACGACGAACATCCTTAGCAATAGAAGACGACAGCATCCTAGCAATAGAAGACGACGAACATCCTCAGCAATAGAAGACGACGGGCATCCTGAGCAATAGAAGGCGACTAGCATCCTCAGCAATAGAAGACGACGAACATCCTCAGCAATAGAAGACGACCAGCATCCTCAGCAATAGAAGACGACGAACATCCTCAGCAATAGAAGACGACGAACACTCACTAACGACAATAGAAGACGACGAACATCCTCAGCAATAGAAGACGACGAACATCCTCAGCAATAGAAGACGACGAACATCCTCAGCAATAGAAGACGACGGGCATCCTGAGCAATAGAAGGCGACCAGCATCCTCAGCAATAGAAGACGACGAACATCCTCAGCAATAGAAGACGACGGGCACCATTCGGACCACATCGGGGCTGAAAGGAGAGCGTACGTGACACAAAAGGTGGCCATGATCGTACGTGACGCAAAAGGTGGCCATGATCTAAAACGTTGACTTGCTTGCTGTATGTCGCACAGCCAGACTTCCTGCCTCTCTCTCTCTCTCTCTCTCTTCTCTTCTCTCTCTCTCTCTCTCTCTTCTACTCTCTCTTACTCTCACCCCTTTTATTGCACGTTTTGTTGTGTCCCTATACTACCTGTT
>CM031624.1:61034708-61049920 GCA_018398815.1 Conus ventricosus | reverse complement strand
CAAAAAAGGACATAAGCTGTTGTTTGAAATGTCTCAAGACCAGTCGTGACTACAGTGTTGTTTTGAACTGTTCAGAGACACAGCCGTGACTACAGCTGTTTTTTGAACATGTCCAAAGACACATCGTGACATACAGCTGTTTTTTGAACATTTCCAAGACACCCGGACATACACTGTTGTTTGAACTTCTCAAGACACAGCGGGACATACAGCTTTTTTTTAACGTCTAAAAGACACAGCCGTGACAAAAACGTTTTTTGAACATTCCAAGACACAGTCGTGACATACAGCTGTTTTGAACATGTCTCAAAGACACAGTCGTGACATACAGTTTTGTTGTCCCTTAATCATGATTCAGCAAAGACACAGTTCGTGGCACATAAAAAGCGTTGTTGTTGTTTGAACATGTCTCAGAGACACAGTCGTGACATACAGCTGTTGTTTGAACATGTCTCAGAGACAAAGACGTGACATACAGCTGTTGTTTGAACATGTCTCAGAGGCACAGCCGTGACATACAGCTGTTGTTTGAACATGTCTCAGAGACACAGTCGTGACATACAGCTGTTGTTGAACATGTCTCAGAGACACAGTCGTGACATACAGCTGTTGTTTGAACATGTCTCAGAGACACAGTCGTGACATACAGCTGTTGTTTGAACATGCTCAGAACACAGCCGCGACATACAGCTGTTGTTTGAACAGTCTCAGAGACACAGTCTGACATACAGCGTTGTGTGAACATGTCTCAAAGACACAGCCGTGACATACAACTGTTGTTTGAACATGTCTCAGAGACACAGTCGTGACATACAGCTGTTGTCTGAACATGTCTCAAGACACAGTCGTGACATACAGCTGTAGTCTGAACATCTCACAAAGACACAGTCGGACATCATGTTGTTTGAACATGTCTCAAAGACACAGTCGTGACATACAGCTGTTGTCTTAACATATCACGAAGACACAGACGTGACATACAGCTGTTGTCTTAACATATTACAAAGACACAGTCGTGACATACAGCTGTTGTTTGAACATTCTCAGAGACACAGTCGTGACATACAGCGTTGTTTGAACATGTCTCAGAGACACAGTCGTGACATACAGCTGTTGTTTGAACATGTCTCAGAGACACGTCGTGACATACAGCTGTTGTTTGAACATATCTCAGAGACACAGCCGTGACATACAGCTGTTTTTGAACATGTCTCGAGACACAGTCGTGACATACAGCTGTTGTTTGACATGTCTCAGAACCAGCCGCGACATACAGCGTTTTTGAACATGTCTCAGAGACACAGTCGTGACATACAGCTGTTTGTGTGAACATGTCTCAAGACACAGCCGTGACATGCAACGTTGTTTGAACATGTCTCAGAGACACAGTCGTGACATGCACTGTTGTCTGAACATGTCTCAGAGACACAGTCGTGACATACAGCTGTTGTCTGAACATCTCACAAAGAACATGTCGTGACATACAGCTGTTGTTTGAACATGTCTCAAAGACACAGTCGTGACATACAGCTGTTGTCTTAACATATCACGAAGACACAGTCGCGACATACAGCTGTTGTTTGAACATGTCTCAGAGACACAGTCGTGACATACAGCTGTTGTTTGAAACATGTCTCAGAGACACAGACGTGACATACAGCTGTTGTTTGAACAGTCTCAAAGCACAGCCGTTGACATACAGCTGTTGTTTGAACATGTCTCAGAGACACAGTCGTGACATACAGCTGTTGTTTGAACATGTCTCAGAGACACAGTCGTGACATACACGCTGTTGTTTGAACATGTCTCAGACGACACAGCCGTGACATACAGCTGTTGTTTGAACATGTCTCAGAGACACAGTCGTGACATACAGCTGTTGTTTGAACATGTCTCAGAACACAGCCGTGACATACAGCTGGTGTTTGAACATGTCTCAGAGACGCAGTCGTGACATACAGCTGTTGTGGTGAACATGTCTCAGAGACACAGCCGTGACATACAACTGTTGTTTGAACATGTCTCAGAGACACAGTCGTGACATACAGCTGTTGTCTGAACATGTCTCAGAGACACAGTCGTGACATACAGCTGTTGTCTGAACATCTCACAAAGACACAGTCGTGACATACAGCTGTTGTTTTGAACATGTCTCAAAGACACAGTCGTGACATACAGCTGTTGTCTTAACATATCACGAAGACACAGTCGTGACATACAGCTGTTGTCTTAACATATCACAAAGACAGCGTGACATACAGCTGTTGTTTGAACATGTCTCAGAGACACAGTCGTGACATACAGCTGTTGTTTGAACATGTCTCAGAGACACAGTCGTGACATACAGCTGTTGTTTGAACATGTCTCAGAGACACAGTCGTGACATACAGCTGTTGTTTGAACATGTCTCAGAGACACAGTCGTGACATACAGCTGTTGTTTGATCACCGTTGTTGTGAAAACAAGTGAGACAGTAGAACTTGTTGGTTTTGTACTATTTTACTGGCTATATTTTTTCATCACAACAATTACATTTGGCTTTGCCATCTTTGACAATACATACTTACAATTGTGTAGCCAGCCTACGCTCTCTCTATTATTATTATTATTAATTATCATTATTATTATTATTATTATTATTATTATTGTTATTATTATTATTATTATTATTACTATTGTTATTATTATTGTTGTTGTTGTTGTTGTTATGTGTCACGAGTTTGTCACGAGGCTACGACGTTCGACCCACCTAGGGTGGCGGAATTACTTATTTGTTTATTGTCGTTGCTGTTGTCGTGTATCCGTCCCTTAGGGTGGCTTGTGATGCAGTTGCACCTTGGTGTGGTTCAGCTCAACTTCGGTCTGCTTTCTCTCTCTCTCTCTCTAATTCCACCGCCCGTGCTATTCATCCTGCAAGTTCACGGGTGGCCGGTACCTTTCTCTCGAACTTTCTGTCTATCGGCCTCTCGCCTGTCTTTTTACCTGTCGCACGTGCTTCGTTCCTTTTAGTTTGAAGTATGCTCACTCTGTGACGCAGCATGGCATGTTGGCCGCCATTGCTGAGGGAGGTTAGCTCTTCACTCGAGCGGAAGATGTCTCTGGGGCGCCTGCTCCAGTCCTGGTTCTTTACCTTATCGTCGAGAGTACAGTCAGTACTTTCAATTCCTGCAGTCGGCCTGTAGGAGAGGGACATCATTTCTTCTGTTTCCGCATCTTCGCCTCTGTCCTCTCGACTGGAAAGGGTAGAGAGAGTCCTTTGACCCGCCTCTTCGGGTCACCCACGGGTAGCTGTACCCTTCTCCTTCCTCCTTCCTTCTTCTTTTCCTCCTCTCCGACTCTCCTCCCAGCTACGTCCTCCCCCTCCGGGGCTTCACCTGGAGCACGAACTGGATGGTGCCACGTGCTGGTCGAGGCCACGTTCTGGCTGAGACCACGGACGGGATGGTGCCACGCGCTGGTCGAGGCCACGCCTTGGTCGGACGTGGACGCTAGGGAGCCCGCCGCTTGACTGGCCGGCCTGGACCCCGTCCAGGACCTCCAGTAACAGCTACGTCCCCCCCCCCCCCCCCGGGACACGCTCTTCACTGCCCGCTTGGGAGTCGAGGGTGTCGGCTTTGGGCGACTCCCTGCGAGAACCAACCCGGCTCGGAGCACCCAGTTGCGACAGGGTGCTCCCTGCGGACTTGACAGGGCAGGGATGTGGACGCACTCCGTGGTGTGAGAAAGGGTCAATACTGGAAATATTTCTTTATAATTGTGTACATGTCATATGTGCTGGAATGCTGTAATCGTGATTGTGTACGTCGTATGGTGAAATATTTATTATAATCGTGCATGTTGTGGGTGTGGGAGTGCTTGATTGCGATTGTGCAGTTGTGTGCGTTGGAGTGCTTGATCGTGATTGTGCATGTTGTGTGCGTTGGAGTGCTTGATCGTGATTGTGCATGTTTGTGCGTTGGAGTGCTTTATTGTGATCGTGCATGGTGCGTGTGTTGGAATGTTTATTTTGCTGGTGTGAATAAATGGGGTGTTGTATCGTAATCTTTATTGTGTGGTCTCTTGCGGGCGTGTGAGGTCAGTCACTCCCTTCACTCCCACCTAGACCGATCCTGTCAGGGCAGACCTCCAGGGGTCGTCGTGACAATTGTGGGGCTCGCCGGGATGTGAAGGGCTCTGGCTGTCTCTCTCTCGTTTCGCAGAGTACCTGTTTAGTGTTGTCTGTTTTGTATATGTTTAGTCAGTTCGTCGTGTTTGTTCGTGGTGGTTGGCTGGGTGACTCTAGAGTGAAGGAGTCTTTTTGGTGGCCTGAGGGAACACCGGCGTGACTCGGGGGTCGAGGTGAGACCAGGAGGAGTCGACCGCTTCCGGACCTCCTTCCGCCGGGTACCTCACGCAGGTACGGCCGTAAGTCTTGCCCTTCTGTTGCCGCTCAGTCTTCCATTCCTGTTTTGTATTTAGCTAATTTGTTTTTTTTTTCTCTACCGGGTTGTTGAGTACAGGGGGTGTATCGGACGCTAGTGTTTTTTTTTCCTCTCATCCCGATCCCGTCTGCTAGGTTTTTGTTTGTTTTTTTTCCGGCCAGCCCCACCGCACTGTTGCTCGTGCTGTAGAGCGCGGTGTTGCCAGAGTGGGGGCAGCCGGACATAGTTTTTGTTTTGTTTTTTTTCGGTGAGCCCCACCGCACTGTTGCTCGTGCTGTAGAGCGCGGTGTTGCCAGAGTGGAGCAGCCGGACTTGTCCGCACACACGCACACACACACATACACACATATACACATGCCCCTAAAATATTTGTTTGTTTTTTTTCTCTAGTGGAATTGTTTTTTCCCCTGTATTTGGAAAACTGAGGATATTGTTGTCATGGCGACGTCCGGCGCTGGTGGTGTGGCGACGCGTGCGTCGAAGAAGAAGGGTATTCAAAATGTTACTGTAGTCCCTACTATTAGTACCAGTACTTCGACTACGGTAACTTCTACCTATTCCAGTGCTGTAGCAGGTAGTCCAGTGAGTACTTTTACTACCTCTTCGCTGGGGGTCTCCTGTCGAGACCCCGACTGGCACTCCGCTCGGAAGCGTCAGAGTATAGCGAAGCAACTGTGGGCTTCTGTTGAGTCGCAGAGACCGAAACCTTCTCCTCTCCAGGCTTCCCCTCGTAAGGGCATGCCCCAGAAGACTTTCCTTATGGGAAAGTCGAGACCCAAGGGACGGGTCAGACGGATCATCCTCCCGTGTCGGAGTGGTGAACCCCGCTCAGGATATCACCTCTGTCCTTATGTTTTCTGGAGCGACAGCGACGGGTGGATGAGGCCCAACGTAGGAAGAGCGTAGGGAAGAGGCCGCTAGGCAGGAGCTCTGCGTAGGGAGAGCGTAGAGAGGAGGCCGCTAGGCAGGAAGCTCTGCGTAGGGAAGAGCGTAGAGAGGAGCCGCTAGACAGGAGGCTCTGCGCAGAGAGGAGACTGACAGACAGGAGATTAGCATAGGGAAGAGGCTATGCTGCGCAGAGAAGAGGCTGCCCGACAGGAGGCCCTTCGTAAGGAAGAAGCTGCTCAGCGTAGGAGGAGGCCTGCTAGACAGGAGCTCAGCGTAGGAGGAGGTGCCTCCGTCGGGAAGAGTTGGATCAGCGTAGAGAGGGGCTGCCAGCCAGGAGGCTCTACGCAGGAAGAGATGGAACAGTTCTTTCGCGGCCTCCCGCTTCTGTAAACCAGGGGGTTAATCACCAGGCAGGTGATAAGAGTTAGAGCCCAAGTTAAAGCTCCAGAGTTCAGGACCTAGTGAGGACATTGACATGTTCTAGTGCATTTTGACAAGGTTGCTTGTTCATACCAATTGTCTGAGGAGCAAAAGGCTATGCACTCTTTTTTCTGGATATCTGGTGCTGCAAGGGAGTGTGTGCTCACTCTAAATGATAGTGCGTCTTATGCAGACATGCAGTTGGCTCTGCGTAAGCGTTTCCACCTTACCCCAGAGACCTACAGGAGGAAGTTTAGGTCATGAAGAGAATAATGATGAGACCTTCGTGCAGTTTGGTGATAGGCTGCGCAAGACGCTAGGTACTGGCGTCAGTTAGCTAAGTTGGAGCTGGAGGATCTGATCCTCATTGAACAGCTCACCAACACTGTGTCCCAGAGTGAGGATCCGGATAGGCCAGACAGCACCTCAGGATTTCGCGGCTGCAATTCACACAGCTGGAGGTTGTTTGCTGAAGCTCGCAGGGCTTATGGGCATCGCCAGATTACGGAGAGGAAGCCCTCCACAGGATTTAATAGCAATAAGGTGCCGACAACTGCTAGGGGTGACACAAGGCAGGCAGTTCATCGGGGATTTCAGCACCTCGATTTTTGTTTTCTTTGTGGGTCGTCAGGCCACATTAGGAAGATTGTCCTAAAGCTGCTGGTAGTCATGGGGCTAGTCCTTTCCAGCATCCTCGTGCCTCGGCTAACGTGGGGTCCATCCAAGCTTCTGGTGGTACAGAGTGTCCAGTGTGTTCTTTCTGTTGTTGGTTCATCCTTGGTCGACACCATCAGGGATTCGGGAGCATCAACACTCTTTGTGGATAAGGATTTAGTTTCCCCTAAGGCCCGGCGGGGCGCCAGTTACGATGTGTGCGGGTTGGAGGCTGGTTTTACCTCCCCGTCCTTCTGTACTTATTCCTATCTCCACCCCCTACTTCTGTGGCGAAGTATGGGCCATCGCGGTGGAGCGACCCCTGTATTTCCCTTATCATAGGGAATACTATCACCTTCGCAGACGGACGCAGTCAGTCCGTGTCTACGGATTTGCCCGTACAGGCGTGTGTGGGAGTCACCACACGCGCCAAAGCTAAGAAGCAGGAACAGGAATTGCGTCCCGTTCTTCAGCCGATCTCTGACGAGGTTCTGGCAAGGGCCGATCCTGCTAGCATTATCCGTCTTCAGGCCAGGGACTTGGATGTCCAACGCCTACGACAACTTGTGGATCGTCCCACTCAGTCGGCCCGACACGCCAAGGTGAGCTTTAAGCTCCACAAGGGGATCCTCTTTAGGGTTTTCACTCAGGCAGATCGTGTGGCCAAGCAGCTTGTCGTTCCCCAAGCTTGAGAGAATCTGTTCTCCGCAGGCCCATGATTCCCCCATGGCAGGTCATATGGGCTCCAAGCGGACTCTCGAGCGAGTAAGACAAGACTTCTTTTGGCCAGGGATGAACTCACAGGTTAGGCAGTACTGCCGCAGTTGCGATACCTGCCAACGGACAACGCCTAAGGGGCGCTTGAGGCGTGTTCCCCTGGGATCAGTGCCACGGTTGGGGAGCCATTCAGCAAGGTTGGGGTCGACCTGGTGGGACCCATTAATCCTCCATCCGATCGCGGTCACCGCTACACTTCGGTAGTGGTTAGAATCTGTGAGTCGATACCCAGAGGCTGTCCCGCTTAGGACTATCGATGCCCCTACTGTTGCTGAATCTCTCAGGCAGATTGGACGCGCACTGGCGTGCCCAGAAGAAGTACGGCCGGAAGTTTGTACTGGAGAGCGATCATCATCCTCTCCAGTGCCTGGACCGGATCCGGCCAGTCAGTCATCGACTCATGAGTTAGGCAGTGGAACTGCAGAGTCATGCGTTCACTTTCCGTCAATATCAAGGGTTCCTGTAATACGAATGCTGACTATCTTAGCCGAGCTCCGTAGTTAGCACATTGGGAAATCAGTCAGAGGGACACCTCCCCTCAACCAGGGTTATATCCCCTTTTTGGTCTCTGTATCAGGTGTAGTGACAGTTGTCACTTCAGTGAGGTTAACGGTAGTGAATCACCAATGGTTCGGATTGTTACTTTCATGGTTGGAAGGTTTTGCTTAGTTGTTTGATAAATGTAGTATTATGTATTCCTCGGTGTGATTCTATCGTGGAATGTTTGTATTGGATTTTTCGTACTCTGTCGATCACAGAGAGTTGGGTTCGGTCCCATTGTTGTGAAGTTGCACATGCGACAAGGTTCAAAGGAGCACTGTATCTCAGAGAAACAGAATGCTTTTAGAAGGGGGTTTGTCACGAGTTTGTCACGAGGCCTACGACGTTCGACCCACCTAGGTGGCGGAATTACTTATTTGTTTATTGTCGTGCTGTTGTCGTGTATCCGTCCCTTAGGGTGGCTTGTGATGCAGTTGCACCTTGGTGTGGTTCAGCTCAACTTCGGTCTGCTTTCTCTCTCTCTCTCTCTAATTCCACCGCCCGTGCTATTCATCCTGCAAGTTCACGGGTGGCCGGTACCTTTCTCTCGAACTTTCTGTCTATCGGCCTCTCGCCTGTCTTTTTACCTGTCGCACGTTGCTTCGTTCCTTTTAGTTTGAAGTATGCTCGCTCTGTGACGCAGCATGGCATGTTGGCCGCATTGCTGAGGGAGGTTAGCTCTTCACTCGAGCGGAAGATGTCTCTGGGGCGCCTGCTCCAGTCCTGGTTCATTACCTTATCGTCGAGAGTACAGTCAGTACTTTCAATCCTGCAGTCGGCCTGTAGGAGAGGGACATCATTTCTTCTGTTTCCGCATCTTCGCCTCTGTCCTCTCGACTGGACAGAGGGTAGAGAGAGTCCTTTGACCCGCCTCTTCGGTCACCCCGGGTAGCTGTACCCTTCTTCCTTCCTCCTTCCTTCTTCTTTTCCTCCTCTCCGACTCTCCTCCCAGCTACGTCCTCCCCCCTCCGGGGGCTTCACCTGGAGCACGAACTGGATGGTGCCACGTGCTGGTCGAGGCCACGTTCTGGCTGAGACCACGGACGGGATGGTGCCACGCGCTGGTCGAGGCCACGCCTTGGTCGGGACCGTGGACTGCTAGGGGAGCCCGCCGTCTTGACTGGCCGGCCTGGACCCCCGTCCAGGACCTCCAGTAACAGCTACGTCCCCCCCCCCCCCCCCCCCGGGACACGCTCTTCACTGCCCGCTTGGGAGTCGAGGGTGTCGGCTTTGGGCGACTCCCTGCGAGAACCAACCCGGCTCGGAGCACCCAGTGCGACAGGGTGCTCCCTGCGGACTTGACAGGGGCAGGGATGTGGACGCACTCCGTGGTGTGAGAAAGGGTCAATACTGGAAATATTTCTTTATAATTGTGTACATGTCATATGTGCTGGAATGCTGTAATCGTGATTGTGTACGTCGTATGGTGAAATATTTATTTATAATCGTGCATGTTGTGGGTGTGGGAGTGCTTGATTGCGATTGTGCATGTTGTGTGCGTTGGAGTGCTTGATCGTGATTGTGCATGTTGTGTGCGTTGGAGTGCTTGATCGTGATTGTGCATGTGTGTGCGTTGGAGTGCTTTATTGTGATCGTGCATGTGCGTGTGTTGGAATGTTTATTTTTGCTGGTGTGAATAAATGGGGTGTTGTATCGTAATCTTTATTGTGTGGTCTCTTGCGGAGCGTGTGAGGTCAGTCACTCCCTTCACTCCCACCTAGACCGATCCTGTCAGGGCAGACCTCCAGGGGTCGGTCGTGACATTATGTTATTGTATTATTATTATTATTATTGTTATTATTACTATTATTGTCATTATTATTATTAATATTATTATCATCATCATTATCATCATTATTGCTCATGTTGCTATCGCTTATCATTGATGAGACAATGCCAGTATCAAAATCTACCTTGCATACAACAACAGCTACACTGAGAGAGAGAGAGAGAGAGAGAGAGAGAGAGAGAAGAGAGAGAGAGAGAGAGAGAGAGAGAGAGAGAGAGAGAGAGAGAGAGAGAGAGGAGAGAGAGAGAGAGAACGTGATGTTCAGGTAGGTTCACCTTGTTACACAAGTAATTTCAAGACAGGCACCTCATCTGCTTGCACAATCAAAACAAAAAATACAGACATTTCACACAGTTTTCTTCCTGAGCTTGGGTATTGATGGGGAGCGGCATTGGCTGGAGCAATATGTAATCACGTGTTTGTTGTTGTTCTTACCAGGAAGAAGGCCTTTTTCCCTTTGCGCTGAACCCTAAGCGATCTGAAGCGATCAAAGCTAAGTGAATTTTCGTTGTTTTATTCGTTTTTTTAAATCACCCAAACGAAGCCCTAAGAGGTCGAAAACGCGTTGTTTTTTTGTCTTGTGACTCGTTTGTCCACGTTCATGAAGGTATAGTAAAACTATACGAGAGAAAAGTTTGAATATGAACATATAGAAATCTATATGAGAGAAAACTTTAAATATGAACGTTTAGTAAAACTATACGAGAGAAAAGTTTAAATATGAATGTATAGTAAAACTATATGAGAGAAAACTTTAAATATGAACGTTTAGTAAAACTATACGAGAGAAAAGTTTTAAATATGAATGTATAGTAAAACTATATGAGAAAAAATTTTAAAAACTGTAGATGAACGAAAGGAAGGAGTAAAAGAGAGAAATTTGGAAACAAAATATTTCACGAAGAAGCAATCTTCGTGTTGCATCAGAACTAAAACATCCGGGCAATACAAAATGTTGAAGGTCAAGTACACTTGACAGCATGATTCTCCTCAGTGTCAGTGCGCTTGACTGAAAACGGAGAGGTTTAAAGTTCGATCCTCGTCAACAGTCAAGACCCCAAACACCTCGCGACAGAAATGAAACGGTCCATGTCCTCACATGGGAAAAGGGGGACAACACCGTGCAGTGTGTCTTCCACTGCTGGCAAAGGGAGATAATTAACACTGCTGCACCTGTTGTCTGGCCCACACAGCAGTGTTTTGTGTGACGCCGATGATGGTGGGGGTAACTACACTCCCCACACAGCAGTGTTTGTTGTGACGCCGATGATGGTGGCGGTAACCACACTCCCCACACAGCAGTGTTTGTGTGACGCCGATGATGGTGGCTGTAACTACACTCCCCACACAGCAGTGTTTGTGTGACGCCGATGATGGTGGCTGTAACTACACTCCCCACACAGCAGTGTTTGTGTGACGCCGAATGATGGTGGCTGTAACTACACTCCCCACACAGCAGTGTTTGTGTGACGCCGATGATGGTGGCTGTAAATACACTCCCCACACAGCAGTGTTTATGTGACGCCGATGATGGTGGCTGTAACTACACTCCCCACACAGCAGTGTTTGTGTGACGCCGATGATGGTGGCTGGATACAGGAGGCCCATGGTGACTTTATAGACCAAGCGGATTCCCATAGCGCCACCAGGGACCCCACGTATCCTCTACCATCGTCTCTAACTCACTGGCCACACACCACAATTAGAATATTGCACTAAAACACTAATCCTTATAAGCGTGTTGAGGCCTGCTGTAAATGTGAGCCAGTATTTAAAGTTAAACTGATAACTGATCCAAAGAAACAACGCCCCACTAATTATTTCCCCCTTTTTTGGGGGATTTCACCGATGCAATCACAATCTTCAAATACATGACTTCACCTCTGTTGACGTCACATTTCAGGCCTTTACACTCACCCGTGACCCTACCTATGCACCAGTTAGAAATCTCATTGCCTTGATGTCAATCTCTCTGCTAGGAACCACCTGGCTTGCACCTTGATGGCCATATGAAAGAATATGAGGAGACTCAACTTTCAAACACAATACAATTTATCAAACCATCTGATTGGCCAGTCTATAAATACTGACTCCTCACGCAAGGCTTTGGTGCATTCTTTTTTGGTGTGCAGCCGTTCACCTTCCGTCTAGCGTCACTAGAGTATTCGTGGTTGATCGTCTCGTCGTCACATACAGTCTCAATAATCTGCCAACAGTAACGAGAGGTGCTGGGTCGTTTCGCAGGAAATTTTCACAAGTCCATCTATGAAACAGGATTCCTACATCCCGGTGTCGAATGTGATCGATTAGATCCATTCAATATTAGTTCAAAGTTCACACTTCTTTCTTTGTTTGTTTTTCTTCTTCTTCTTCTTCTTCTTCTTCTTCTTCTCTTCTTCTTCTTCTTCTTCTTCTTCTTCTTTTTTCTTTTTCTTCTTCTTCTTCTTCTTCTTCTTCTTCTCCTCCTAAGGGGCCATGACAGATGATGGATGACGGCTTCCAGAGGGCGCATCCTGTCCACCCCTACTTCCTCACGGAGGTCTGTATGGTGACTGCCTCCTGTCCCGGCCGTACCGGATCATCCAAAAACGTTTGTATCCCTGATCCATGCTACTTACTGTGACATGTCATTGCTAGACACAATGGAGCATCCAGAGAAGCTTGTCTTCCTGATCTAAGGTACTCACTGTGTCATATCATGTAAGTCTCCCTCATCCAAACTACTCTCTGAGACATGTCATGTAAGTCTCCCCCATCCAAACTACTCACTGTGACATGTCATGCAAGTCTCCCTCATCCAAACTACTCACTGTGACATGTCATGTAAGTCTCCCTCATCCAAACTACTCACTGTAACATGTCATGATGTCTCCCTCATCCAAACTACTCACTGTGACATGTCATGTAAAATCTCCCTCATCCAAACTACTCACTGAGACATGTCATGCAAGTCTCCCTCATCCAAACTACTGACTGTGACATGTCATGTAAGTCTCCCTCATCCAAACTACTCACTGAGACATGTCATGCAAGTCTCCCTCATCCAAACTACTCACTGTGTCATGTCATGCAAGTCTCCCTCATCCAAACTACTCACTGTGACATGTCATGCAAGTCTCCCTCATCCAAACTACTCACTGTGTCATGTCATGCAAGTCTCCCTCTTCCAAACTACTCACTGTGACATGTCATGCAAGCCTACTCATGCGTGTCAACTACCAGTGAGGTCAGAACCTGAGTTCACCGAGTGTTTCCGGTCGCCTTTTCCTCTTCCTCCTGGTCATGGAGGCCATGACGACGACCAACACGACGAGTCAGAACAACGAGTCACTATGACACCACGGACTGACCCGAAAGATCTGACATGTCAGAACAACGAGTCACTATGACACCACGGACTGACCCGAAAGATCTGACATGTCAGAACAACGAGTCACTATGACACCACGGACTGACCCGAAAGATCTGACATGTCAGAACAACGAGTCACCATGACACCCTGACTGACCTGAAAGATCTGACATGTCAGACGACCTGATGCTGTTCTTGCACAGCTGCAACCAGTAGCACAGGACACCTGCCTGGCATTTCCGGGTACATTTTGGTCCAAAGAAATACCGGATGCCTCACTAAGGTTTGCTGTTTTCATTAGCTGTTCTAACTCAATTCACCATGCTAGCCTGTGATTTGCTGTTTCCATTAGCACCATGTTCACCGCTGCTGTTCAAACTCAATTCACCATGTTCACCGCTGCTGTTCAAACTCAATCCACCATGTTCACCGCTGCTGTTCAAACTCAATCCACCATGTTCACCGCTGCTGTTCAAACTCAATTCACCATGTTCACCGCTGCTGTTCAAACTCAATCCACCATGTTCACCGCTGTGGCTGTAAGAGTTGTGTCAGACCTAGGTGTTGGGCTTACAGAGACAGGAGACAATGACATTGGTTCTGATTCCAACCTCTTCCAGACTTTGATGCCATTGTCATGCCAAAATCAACAAGGACTCAAGGATTGATTTGGTATCCCACCTGACCTCACTGATTTTGCCATTCTTCTGTAGCGAGGCAAAGCTGAGGCTATCACTGAAATTCCTTTTTGAGGAGTAAAATGTGAAACAAGTGTGTGTATTTGTGTGTGTGTGTGTGTGCGCGCGCGTGCGCGCGCGCGCGCGCGCGCGCGCTCGCGTGCGTGCGTGCGTGTGTGTGTGTGTGTGTGTGTGTGTGTGTGTGTGTGTGTGTGTGTGTGTGTGTGTGTGTGTGTGTGCGTGCGTGCATGCGTGTGCAGGCGTGTGCATGCGTGTGTGTGTGTGTGTGTGTGTGTGTGTGTGTGTGTGTGTGTGTGTGTGTGTGTGTGTGTGTGTGTGTGTGTGTGTGTGTGTGTGTGTGTGTGTGTGTTTGCAAAGCATTATGACAAAACTATAAGGCACTCCAGCAAACACACTGGAACCAGCCTCCAGCAAACACACTGGAACCAGCCTCCAGCAAACACACTGGAACCAGCCTCCAGCAAACACACTGGAACCAGCCTCCAGCAAACACACTGGAACCAGCCTCCTTCCCAATGCCCTGTCTCTCTCCTTTCACTGGGGGTGTGGTAGAGAAGTGGAAGTCGTTTTAACTCAGTATATATAATTCAGTTAAAGTGTTCTAGTGTCTTTGTTTACAATTCATGCTCTGTTAGATACACATGTTAAAAGAATCAGGGATAGGGAGGAGAAAGAAGTTAAACAAATTAACATGCAAACAAACACAAACCCACATCCTGAAACATCACATTCACACTATCCTCTGTTTTTCTGGCATTAGACAACATACTGACTTTTTAAAAATGTATTGTGTGATTGCATTTGTCTGGGTTTCCATTCAATTCGATGTCAATGTTCATATGGTTTCCATTCAATCCCATGTCAATGTTCATATAGTTTCCATTCAATCCGATGTCAATATTCATATGGTTTCCATTCAATCCGATGTCGATTTTCATATGGTTTCCATTCAATCTCATGTCAATGTTCATATGGTTTCCATTCAATCCGATGACAATGTTCATATGGTTTCCATTCAATCCCATGTCAATGTTCATATGGTTTCCAGTCAATCCCATGTCAATGTTTACATGGTTTCCATTCAATCCCATGTCAATGTTCATATGGTTTCCATTCAATCCGATGTCAATGTTCATATGGTTTCCATTTAATCCGATGTCAATGTTCATATGGTTTCCATTTAATCCGATGTCAATGTTCATATGGTTTCCATTTAATCCGATGTCAATGTTCATATGGTTTCCAGTCGCTCAGCTTTCCATCCTTTCACTCAGTTGTATGCCCTGCGTGAAATCCATGGAAATCATAGGCAAAAATTGGTGTGTGTGTGTGTGTGTGTGTGTGTGTGTGTGTGTGTGTGTGTGTGTGTGTGTGTGTGTGTGTGCGTGCGTGCGTGTGTGCGTGCGTGCGTGCGTGCGTGCATGCGTGTGTGTGTGTGTGTGTGTGTGTGTGTGTGTGTGTGTGTGTGTGTGTGTGTGTGTGTGTGTGTGTGTGTGTGTGTGTGTGTGTGTGTGTGTGTGTGTGTGTGTGTGTGTGTGTGTGTGTGTGTGTGTGTGTGTGTGTGTGTGTGTGTGTGACATTTCCCCCCACTTGAAACATCAAATTGACAAACGCAAGGTCACAAATGACGGACGGGATAACTTTTAAAGAACTGGTCGCTAATCCATCTGAAAA
>CM031624.1:61014708-61029708 GCA_018398815.1 Conus ventricosus | reverse complement strand
TCGGACAAGGTTTCTGTCTGTTTGTTTGTGGGCATATTGAACAAGGTTCCTGTCTGTCTGTTTGTGAGGCATATCGGACAAGTTTCTGTGATGATGACATGTAAATACTAATGGTGCTAGGAATGTACTATCGGCCTAAATGTGTGCGGGTGTTTACTGCTGGATTTGACAGGGTCAGTGCTAGGACTGATTCACTGACATTTGACAATGGACCAATGGACTGGTAAGGAGAATGTTAGAATGGAGCTGAATCCTCGTTTTGCTGATGTAATGTGTGGTCTGTAACGTCAACATGTACAACTAAAGTCAGTTTTGACTTCTCTGAACACACGACTGATTGACACAGATCCAAAACAAACAGACAGAAACCTTGTCAACAGAGTGCCAGCTTGCCTTCTTCACAACATAGACATTGAAACAAGACGTGGAAACATTGCCTTCTTCACAACATAGACATTGAAACAAGCAGTGGAAACATTGCCTTTTTCACAACATAGACATTGAAACAAGACAGTGGAAACATTACCTTCTTCACAACATAGACATTGAAACAAGACAGTGCCAGCCTTGCCTTCTTCACAACATAGACATTGAAACAAGATAGTGCCAGACTTGCCTTCTTTACAACATAGACATTGAAACAAGACAGTACCAGCCTTGCCTTCTTCACAACATAAACATTGAACAAGACGTGCCAGCCTTGCCTTCTTCACAACATAGACATTGAAACAAGACAGTGGCAGCCTTGACTTCTTCACAACATAAAGACATTGAAACAAGACAGTGCCAGCCTTGCCTTCTTCACAACATAGACATTGAAACAATACAGTGCCAGCCTTGCCTTCTTCACAACATAGACATTGAAACAAGACAGTGGAAACATTGCCTTCTTCAAACATAGACATTGAAACAAGACAGTGCCAGCCTGCCTTCTTCACAACATAGACATTGAAACAAGACAGTGCCAGCCTTGCCTTCTTCACAACATAGACACTGACACAAGACAGTGGCAGGTTGCCTTCTTCACAAACATAGACATTGAAACAAGACAGTGGAAACATTGCCTTCTTCACAACATAGACATTGAAACAAGACAGTGGCAACCTTGCCTTCTTCACAACATAGACATTGAAACAAGGGAGTGGCGTGTACGTCATTTCATATAGCTCACGTTCTTTTACTTGACGTGAATATGATATGACGCACAGTTTCACTCAAAAGGAATGCTCTGCCTGTCTGTCAGTCTGTCTGTTTGTCTCTCTCTCTCTCTCTCTCTCTCTCTCTCTCTCTCTCTCTCTCTCTCTCTCTCTCTCTCGCTCTCTCTCGCTCTCTCTCTCTCTCTCTCTCTCTCCTCTCTCTCTCTCTCTCTCTCTCTTCTGCTTCATGTATACATTTTATGGGCATTGACTGCAGCCACACACTTGAACATACGCAGCAACCATCGAATACACAAGATAGACCTATCGACATTAATAGGTATAGAGAATAAAACCTCTTAATGGCTCCGTCTTTCACGATGGTGTTCCTGTTTGGGCTGCATGGGAAACACTGTAGACGATATTAATTTTGTTTGTATTGAAGTGGATTGTACATGGACACACAGTGAACTCCAAACTAGGTCAGTGACAAATCTTAAATAAATGTAAAGAGAAACGTGGACAAACGAGTCACAGACAAAACACGACGCGTTTTGACCTCTTAGGTCTTCGTCCGGCAATACACAAACAAATAGGACAATGAAAATGAAAATGAATGAATAATTCGTTCATTTTCATTGTTCCTATGTATTTGTGTCTTGCCTGAAGAAGACCTAAGAGGTCTCGAAACGCGTCGTGTTTTGTCTTGTGACTCGTTTTCCACGTTTCTCTTGGCGGTTCTCTAACATTTATTTAGATTTTGTTTGGATTTCCGCCTGCAGTAGTCTCACTTTGCATCTAGGTCAGTGACAGTTCTAAATAAGGCATTTGGAGAAATAGTCTAAGTTCTGGTTTATCAGTGTTGTGTGTGTGTGTTGTGTGTGTGTGTGGTGTGTGTTGTGTGTGTGTGATGTGTGTGTGTGTGTTTGTGTGTGTGTGTGTGTGTGTGGTGTGTGTGTGTGTGTGTGTGTGTGTGTGTGTGTTGTGTGTGTGTGTGACGTGTGTAAACGTGTTAACAGTGTGTTTAACTGTAGTCAGTCAGCTGACAGCAGCGTGCCGCGGTAGTGGTGAATTGTTAATGATTGGTGTTCATTGTAAAACGTTTTATTGTCAGTTGTGAATCAGAGAGCATGTAGTAAAGACGTAGAAGCATTGCTCTGGTCTTCTGAGTTGACTGAGCGAGAACGAAACATGGTGTCAGAATTGTGAACAGAACCTTGGAAGAAGGAAAGAATTTGAATTGAAGACAAACGTAGAAGTTGAACATGGAAGACGAACAAGAAGAAAGAGGAGCCAGACGACGGCATGCCAAGATTCCTCTGCCCCTAAACTGGAGGTGAAGGGAGGAAATCTTCAGAGTAACTGGGGAAAGTTCAAGAGGCTGTGGGACAGCTACGAAATCGTCACAAATCAGAATGAAGAAGATCCAAAGTACAGGACAGCAGTTTTCCTTTCATGCATTGGTCTAGATGCTCTGACATCTACGAAGGTTTGTCATTTGCTGATGAAACTGAAAGAAATGACATAGACACAGTTCTCAGAAAATTCGAAGAATACTGTGTGGGCTCCACCAATGAAACTTACGAAGCGTTCAAGTTCAATCGCCGACATCAGGCAGCGGGAGAGTCCATGGAAGAGTTTGTGACAGACCTGAGGAGACTGGTGAAGACCTGCAATTATGGTCCACTGGAAGACAGACTGTTGAGAGACCAAATCGTGTTGGGCGTGCGCGATGAGACTCTCCGATCAAAACTACTGGAGGTGAGAAAGCTGACATTGACTGCGTGTGTTGATATGTGCAGAGCGCATG
Organism: Conus ventricosus; assembly: GCA_018398815.1. Lineage (NCBI taxonomy): Eukaryota > Metazoa > Mollusca > Gastropoda > Neogastropoda > Conidae > Conus > Conus ventricosus. The sequence goes on along the minus strand of CM031624.1, from coordinate 61,026,762 downwards.
AAACGAGTCGGCAACAAACCCTTCAAATGATGAGAAAGCCTCAGGATGCGCAGGAAGTCCAAGCGTTTCGAGAAAGAGAACAACTAAAACAAGAAGCAAGGAAGCAATTCAGAGACCAGGGTGAAATGCGGATATTGTGGTGGAAATCATCCAGAGGAAAAGAAAAATGTCCAGCATTTGGAAAAAAAATGCAAAGCCTGTGGGGCACATAATCATTTTGCACTGTCCTGCAAAACACCCAAACAGTTTCAGAAGAAAACCAAATTCGACACATCGAAGAAGAGACAGACACAGAAAGTGAAGATGAAATTCTCAAGATTGATGACGAACAAGCAAAAAGGAGAAAAACATACGAGCAAAAATGCTGATAAACGAAATGCCGGTAAGATTCCTTCTTGATACAGGAGCAACAACAAACGTAATGTCTGAGAGCCTGTACATCGAAGTTACTGGGAGATGAAAGATGCTCTGACCTGCAGGAGACGAAAAAGAAACTTGTGATGTTCAAACGGGACTGAAATGAAGCCTGCTGGTGAGATAGTGTTGCGAGTGAAAAAATCCTAAGAACAGAAAGAAGTACAAGGTCAACTTCGTGATCACCAAAACAGACTGTAAGCCAGTAACTGGGACTGAAAGCTGTACAATACATGCAGCTGTTGACAATCAACGAAGAGAACATTGCAACGATAGCGGCAGATCAGAAAGCTGAAGAGGCAAACGCAACAGACATACTTACAAGATACAAAGACGTGTTTAAAGGAGAAGGAAAATTAGAAGGAAAACTCCATCTGGTAACCGATCATAGCACTGCACCAGTGAAGATGCCTTGCAGAAAGTGGCTGATAGCAGTCCAAGAGAAGGTGAAGAACGAGCTGAAAAGGTTGGAGAAACTGGATGTTGTCACCAAAGTAGACACCCCAACGGAGTGGATCAGCAGCTTGGTCGTGGCAACAAAGGGCAACGGGAAGGTCAGACTGTGCATTGATCCCAAGCCACTAAACAAAGCCCTAAAGAGAAACGAATAACCCATTCCAACTGTTGATGGCGTACTGCCACTCCTCCAGGATGCCAAATATTTCCACACTTGGATGCCAGAAAGGGGTTTTGGCACGTGGTACTGGACAAATATAGCAGTTACCTGACGACCTTTGAAATGCCTTTTGGCAAGTACCGGTGGAAACGGAATGCCCTTTGGAATTTCACCAGCCCCAGAAGAATTCCAGAGGAGGATTGACACGGCCTTGGCAGGACTGCCAGGCGTGGTAGCGGTTCATGATGACATTTTTGTTTTAGGCAAAGGAGCAACTGAGGAGGAAGCAGGAGAAAAAGACCATGATGCCAACCTGAACCGTTTCTTACAAAGATGCGTGACACCGGAATCAAATTAAACCCAAGGAGAAGGTCGAGCTGAAACAAACGGAGATATCATACTTGGGGCACATCTTTTCAAGAGAAGGCTTGAAAGCCGATCCAAAGAAACTGGACGCTGTCCAACAACTCCCAGTCCCTGAAGACAAAGCAGCAGTGCAGAGACTACTGGGTGTAGTCGGTTACCTTCAGAAGTTCGCACCAAATCTTTCTGAAGCAGCAGCACCATTTCAGACAACTTGTGAGAAAGGACATCCACTTCAGATGGGATGAAGATGTCCATGGTGAAGCCTTGAAGAAAGTGAAGAGAATACTTTCTGAGCCGCCTGTACTTCGATACTTTGACTCTTCAGAAAGTGTACGACCACACTTCAGTGTGATGCTTCACAGTGTGGACTAGGAGCATGTCTCATGCAGGAGGGTCAACCAGTACAGTACGCTTCACGAGCATTGACGGAAACAGAACAGAGCTACGCTCAAATAGAAAAAGAGATGTTGGCAATACTCTTTGGACTGGAAAGGTTTGAAAGGTACGTCTATGGAAGAGACATCTTGGTAGAAACTGACCACAAGCCCGCTTGAGACTATTCACAAGAAAGCCTACTTTCAGCGCCAAAGAGGATTCAGCGCATGCTACTCAGAAACTCAGAAGTTTAGATACACAGTAGTGTACAAGCGCGGAGCTGAGATGTATCTGGCTGATACCCTCAGCAGAGCAGTCAGCGGAAAAGCGGATCAGCAAGTCACTCACAAAGAAGCCATCTTCTACACAGAACTGGAGAACACTGATCCCTTCAAGAACTGGCCATCAGCGAAGAGAGACTGAACAGTCTCCAGCAAGCCACACAGGAAGACCCAACCATGAAAACTCTCAAAGCTGTCATACTACAAGGTTGGCCCGAGGAGAAAAAGACAACTTCCACTGCAGTTACAAGACTACTTCCCTTTCAAGAAGAACTGTCAGTCCAGAATGGTCTTGTCTTCAAAAGCCACAGAGTGATCGTTCCAGAAAACGAAAGAGAAGACGTCCTAGGGAAACTCCCTGCAAGCCACTCAGGAATTCAGAGTTGCATAAGAAGAGCACGTGAGGTAGTCTACTGGCGAGGATGACTTGGACATCGAAGACTTCATCACGAAATGCAGCGCCTGCAAACACATTCCAACGTGGCCAGCAAAAAGAACCCCTCATCAGCACAGCAATCCCTGACCTACCCTGGCAACGCATTGCCTGTGACGTGTTCGAACACAACAGCAACGAATAGCTGGTTACGGTCGATCATTACTCTGACTTTTTCCAGATGATCGTCTGCAAACGAGAGAATCTAAAGAAGTCATCATCTGCTGAAAAGACACATGGCGAGACACGGAATCCCAGAACGCCTGACAACAGACTGTGGAACTCAGTTCACATCCATCCAGTTTGGGAAGTTCAGCAAAACATACGGATTTGAACATGTAACAAGCTCCCCACATTACCCACAATCCAACGGGAAAGCAGAGAGCGCGGTGAAGGCTGCCAAGATGTGTTTGAAGAAAGCAGAACACAACCATCAAGATGTCTTCCTCGCTCTACTCGAGTTGAGAAATATCCCCACAGAAACGATGAACAGTTCGCCTGCTCAAAGACTGTTTGGCAGGAGAACGAGAACTCAAGTGCCAGTTCAAAGACTTTACTGAAGCCTGCAATTGTATCATCCACGAAAAAGCTTGAAAAAAGGAAAATGAAGCAAGCCCGTTATTACAACAGAAGTGCTGTAGAACTGACAGAACTTATTCCAGGACAGATTGTGAGATTCCAGCCACCAGGATCCAAAAAATGGGTCAGTGCCAAGGTAGACCGACAGGTGAATGTCCGGTCATATAACATTCGCACAGAGGACGGACGTCAGTTCAGAAGAAATCGCGACATCTACGGGACACAGCAGAACCAGAGCTTCAGCAAACGGTCCACACTGATGGACTAGTCCAGGGAAGGAAGAAGTCTGGAAGCCAGCAGCAAGACATCCCTGGCAAGCAACAGCAAAACGTCATTCCATCAACACAGACGCTGGAAGAAACGTCAGTGGAGCAGCCTGAACAAAACGGGCAACAGCCGCCTGAATCAGATCAACCATCCCCCAGGAGCCAGTCTGAGACAGCCAGCGAGAAGGAACCCGACATGGCTATACAGCCCAACACATATAGGACAACCCGAACTTGTTAATGTCCCTTACCGAACAAGGTCTGGTAGACAGAGCAAGAGACCGGATTTTCTGAAATATGAATGAAACTGAAGACTACAACGCAATCAGAAAATCGTTAAAGCATTATGAAACCTGGACATGATGATAATGGACTGTGTAATAATTAGACATAGGGGAATGAAAGAATGGGTTCTTTGGGAATAATGTGTGTATTTTGTTAACGTGGAGGTATTAGGAACAGAGACATCCAATTTGGTTGAAAGGTAGAACTGGGAAAAAAGAGTTCTTTTGTTTTCTTAAAGAAAGGGGATGTGACGTGTGTAAACGTGTTAACAGTGTGTTAACTGTAGTCAGTCAGTGACAGCAGCGTGCCGACGGTAGTGGTGAATTGTTAACTGATTGGTGTTCATTGTAAAACGTATATTGTCAGTTGTGAATCAGAGAGCATGTAGTAAAGACGTAGAAGCATTGCTCTGTCTTCTGAGTTGACTGAAGCGAGAACGAAACAGTGTGTGTGTGTGTGTGTGTGTGTGTGTGTGTGTGTGTGTGTGTGTGTGTGTGTGTGTGTGTGTGTGTGTGTGTGTGTGGTGTGTGTGTGTGTGTATCTGTACGCTTTATTTCTCACCTGCGGTCACTATTGCTAACAATGCAGCCACACAATATTGCTGAATTGACATCTGAATCTTGTCTGCATTCTCTGGCTTCAGACAGACCTACAAAGCCAAGAGCCGTCTAGGCAAGTGTAGGCTACCTACTCACTGTAATCTGAAGGCAAGAGTAGGGCCTACCTACTCACTGTAATCTGAAGGCAAGTGTAGGCCTACATACTCACTGTAATCTGAAGCAAGTGTAGGCCTACCTACTCACTGTAATCTGAAGGCAAGTGTAGGCCTACCTACTCACTGTAATCTGAAGGCAAGTGTAGGCCTACCTACTCACTGTAATCTGAAGTTGGTCAGCGTTCCTACACAAAGCTTCTCTTGATTTTTCCTCTTCTTTTCCTACAAACATTATCACATGACTAATCTCCGATCACTTACGGACATAGGAGATGGGCAATCCACGTGGCGATGCCTCAGCTCAACGGTACTATTCAATGACCATTAACATCGCTTAAACTCCAGGGACCCTTTTCAAATTTCAGGAAAGAGTGTCTCAGTTCAAATGAACTTGATAACCGGTGTGTGACAACATCCTGACTCAAAGCAAATCAGCAAATGTTATATGACAGTGATTCACGCAAACAATGTCATGAACTCAATAACTGCCTAAACTCAAAAGATATTTGCAAATGTCTTACGATAGTGATTTTAAAAGGTGTAATGAACTCAATAACCTTAACTCAAAAGATATTAGCAAAGGTCGAATGACAGTTATTAACTGAACAGACACGTTATGTCACTGTGCTTAAATCGAAATGTCCCGAAGTAATGCGTATGATCACGTCGTATGACAATTATTATTTGAACAACGTCATGTCACTGTGCTTAAATCCAAATGTCCCAAAGTAATGCGTATGATCACGTCGTATGACAATTATTATTTGAACAACGTCATGTCACTGTGCTAAATCCAAATGTCCCGAAGTGATGCCTATGATCACGTCGTATGACAATTATTAACTGAACAGACAACGTCATGTCACTATGCTTAAATCGAAATGTCCCGAAGTGATGCCTACGATCAAATTTCCGCTGCAAATTCCGTGCTACACCGCAAGAACCCAAAGTACTTCAGCAAAGAAGCTGTGGTGATTTTCTTTTTCAGTCCACTATGTGACTATTATCACTGAGATAGTTTGTTTTACTGTGTGAATTGGCCAGGTATGCAGTCTCCTAGCTCCATGTCAGTGTCTGACAGCTTTACTGTGGTCTGCGTCTCCTAGATCTATGTCAGTGTCTGACGGCTTTACTGTGGTCTGCAGTCTCCTAGCTCCATGTCAGTGTCTGACGGCTTCACTGTGGTCTGCAGTCTCCTAGCTCCATGTCAGTGTTTGACGGCTTTACTGTGGTCTCCTAGCTCCATGTCAGTGTCTGACGGCTTCACTGTGGTCTGCAGTCTCCTAGCTCATGTCAGTGTTTGACGGCTTTACTGTGGTCTCCTAGCTTCATGTCAGTGTCTGACGGCTTCACTGTGGTCTGCAGTCTCCTGCTCCATGTCAGTGTTTGACGGCTTTACTGTGGTCTCCTAGCTCCATGTCAGTGTCTGACGGCTTCACTGTGGTCTGCAGTCTCCTAGCCCCATGTCAGTGTCTGACGGCTTTTCTGTGGTCTCCTAGCTTCATGTCAGTGTCTGACGGCTTTACTGTGTCTCCTAGCTCCAGTCAGTGTCTGACAGCTCACTGTGGTCTCCTAGCTCCATGTCAGTGTCTGACAGCTTCACTGTGGTCTCCTACCCTCCATGTCAGTGTCTGACGGCTTTACTGTGGTCTCCTAGCTTCATTCAGTGTCTGACAGCTTCACTGTGGTCTCCTAGCTTCATGTCAGTGTCTGACAGCTTCACTGTGGTCTCCTAGCTTTATGTCAGTGTCTGACAGCTTCACTGTGGTCTCCTAGCTCCATGTCAGTGTCTGACAGCTTCACTGTGGTCTCCTAGCTCCATGTCAGTGTCTGACAGCTTTACTGTGGTCTCCTAGCTTCATGTCAGTGTCTGACGACTTTACTGTGATCTGCAGTCTCCTAGCTCCATGTCAGTGTCTGACGGCTTCACTGTGGTCTGCATCTCCTAGCTCCATGTCAGTGTCTGACGGCTTCATTGTGGTCTGCAGTCTCCTAGCTACATGTCAGTGTTTGACGGCTTTACTATGGTCTGCAGTCTCCTAGCTCCATGTCAGTGTCTGACGGCTTTACTGTGGTCTGCAGTCTCCTAGCTCCATGTCAGTGTCTGACGGCTTTACTGTGGTCTGCAGTCTCCTAGCTTCATGTCAGTGTCTGACGGCTTGCTTTACTCTTCGCTCGGCACAAAATGCATTTGACAATAAGCCTTGACAGTTACAGAAGAATAAACACTGATTTGTGAAAGACTGTCAGGCTTTTCAGAGAATGTCAAACGTAGAAGAAAAGGTGTTGTTGACTATTTGCCTAAATATGATATTATTTATAGATTATAATAATATGCAAAAAAATAAAAGTAGTGACTGCTGTACTTGTTTCAAATAAGTATAGGGAAAAGGTGGCAAAAAGAGTACCTGGAGAGCGGTTGTCCGACGTTTCGTGTCGTAGACACTTCAACAGGGAATGACAGCAGAGGGAAGACTACCACCATCAACATCTTCCCTCTGCTGTTATTCCCTGTTGAAGTGTCTTCGACACAAAACGTCGGACATCCCCTCTCCAGGTACTGTTTTTGCCACCTTTTTCCCTTTACTTATAACAATATGCATTTAAAAGTCAGTGCAGAAGGAATGTGAAGTGGTTTTGCCTCCGCATGTTTTATGCACAGCACTGAGTGAGGGAGAATTCTGTCCCTCCGTAGGGTGGGTGGGGGTGGGGGGAACGGGGGGGGGGGGATGCAGGACCCTGTCCAGCAGAACTGGCGTTGGCACTGACGACGAGGATGACATAGTCTTTTCGCAGATCCAACAGCAGTACAGCAATAGCTGCAGCAGCAATCTCTAGTTGAGTCAGATCCAGACCACAGGAAATCTCAATGTGGCGGCAATCTCTCGTTGAGTCACATCCAGACACAGGAAAACTCAACGTGGCGGCAATCTCTAGTTGAGTCACATCCAGACACAGGAAAACTCAACGTGGCGGCTAGTCTGAGTCTTCACAACCAGCTGAAAAGTCCATGTCATGGCACTGTTACCATGGTTCCGTAAGGGAGATATATCCTACAGGTCAAACAGTTCTCCGTGTCGCTGTATTTCTGTCTCTGTCTCTGTCTGTCTGTCTGCCTCCCTGTCTGTCACTCTCCCTGTCTTCCTCTCTCTCTCTCTCTCTCTCTCTCCCTCTCTCTCTCTCTCTCTCTCTCTCTCTCTCTCTCTCTCTCTCCAGCTAAATCTGGACAGGCACTTAAAGTCTATAACGACTAGATTCAGACTTGGTATTTCTGAAATTGCCGAGCATTATTACAGTTATCGTTCTCATAGTGAAGCAGATTTAATATGTCCTCATTGTAGAAAGGATACAGAAAACGAAGTGCATTTTGCGTTGTGTTGCTTTGTCTTGTACAAACTAAGAGCTCAGTTTATACCGATCAAGTTTTATAAATTCTCAAGCCAGTTTAGACTGGCTCTTCTTTTGGCATGTACTCATGAGCAAATTTTTAATACTTTGTCAGTTTATTCATTCAAAGCATTCACGTTGCGATCGTGTATTCTGTCATAAAGTATTATTTCGAATATGTATTTGTTAAGTTTGCGTGCAGTTGCTCAGGTGCTAGATTGACTGTAACTCGCAACCCCATCACGAGGGGCTATGGCCTAACACGTGAATAAATTATCTTAAGTCTTGAGTCTCTCTCTCTCTCTCTCTCTCTCTCTCTCTCTCTCTCTCTCTCTCTCTCTCTCTCTCTCTCTCTCTCTCTCTCTCTCTCTAACAACCAAAGCCATGACGATTTACTGTCGATGAAATCGGAAGTACGAGAAACACATTGTGACACAGCCAGTCAAAACCCACAAGAGATTCCAGACAAGTTTCACTTCTAGAATCATGAAATAGCAAAACCAGTCAAAACGTCTGGAGCAGTGTGGCAGAAAGTTGGGAAACCAATGGGTTTTATAGCCAGTCTCAACGGAGCAGTGTGGCAGAAAGTTGGGAAACCAATGGGTTTATAGCCAGTCTCAACGGAGCAGTATGGCAGAAAGTTGGGAAACCAATGGGTTTTATAGCCAGTCTCAACGGAGCAGTATGGCAGAAAGTTGGGAAACCAATGGGTTTTATAGCCAGTCTCCATGGAGCAGTATGGCAGAAAGTTGGGAAACCAATGGGTTTTATAGCCAGTCTCAACGGAGAAGTATGGCAGAAAGTTGGGAAACCAATGGGTTTTTTAGCCAGTCTCAACGGAGCAGTATGGCAGAAAGTTGGGAAACCAATGGGTTTTATAGCCAGTCTCAACGGAGCAGTATGGCAGAAAGTTGGGAAACCAATGGGTTTTATAGCCAGTCTCAATGGAGCAGTGTGGCAGAAAGTTGGAAACCAATGGGTTTTATAGCCAGTCTCAACGGAGCAGTGTGGCAGAAAGTTGGGAAACCAATGGGTTTTATAGCCAGTCTCAACGGAGCAGTGTGGCAGAAAGTTGGGAAACCAATGGGTTTTAAAGCCAGTCTCCATGGAGCAGTGTGGCAGAAAGTTGGGAAACCAATGGGTTTTATAGCCAGTCTCAATGGAGCAGTGTGGCAGAAAGTTGGGAAACCAATGGGTTTTATAGCCAGTCTCAATGCTCGGAACATTCCACAAAATTTGAGTACCAAATAAAATGTATGAAACATTCTGGAAAGGATGTCTGATAACTCCGGGAAGCTTCTTGCACTTTTAGGGCGATTCCGGAACTTGAAAGACACTTCTGGAACCGTTACGACATCTGATCGCTGCATGATATTCTACTTAGTTTTCGGGTGGAGTTCTAAGTATTTTGCAAAACGCGCGTGTGATGGTCGTTTGACTCAAGTCCTATTGCAAGGCCTTTCTGAAGACTGCTTGGCTTCAAACGTTGTAACATATCTGCCAGAATATAGACATAAAATGTATGCAATATGATGTCTCCCTTGTTCTGTGTACTCTGTGTTGCCGTTTCTGCTAGACGATTCGGTGTAGTAAGCAGCGTTCGTTTGGAGTTATGTGCGTATTTATTTTTAATCATGGGGGAGCTCAAGTTATCCAACTTGTTCGTTACCTACTGTTTAGTGTTCTCTGCCTCATTTCAGATTCCCTTTCACATGTGCTAGAGTCAGGTGGGTTTTTCCCTTTCACATCTGCTGGAGTCAGGTGGGTTTTCCCCTTTTTATATCTGCTAGAGTCAGGTGTGTTTTCCCCTTTCACATCTGCTAGAGTCGGGTGGGTTTTCCCCTTTCACATCTGCTAGACTCAGATGGTTTTCCCTTTCACATCTGCTAGAGTCAGGTGGGTTTTCCCCTTTCACATCTGCTAGAGTCAGGTGGGTTTTCCCCTTTCACATCTGCTAGAGTCAGGTGGGTGTCCCCTTTCACATCTGCTAGAGTCAGGTGGGTTTTCCCCTTTCACATCTGCTAGAGTCAGGTGGGTTTCCAATTTCACATCTGCTAGAGTCAGGTGGGTTTTCCCTTTCACATCTGCTAGAGTCAGGTGGGTTTTCCCTTTCACATCTGCTAGAGTCAGGTTGGTGTTCTCTTTCACATCTGCTAGAGTCAGGTGGGTTTTCCCCTTTCTCATCTGCTAGAGTCGGGTGGGTTTTCCCCTTTCACATCTGCTAGAGTCAGGTGTTTTTTCCCTTTCACATCTGCTAGAGTCGGGTGGGGTTTTCCCTTTCACATCTGCTAGAGTGCTAGAGTCATGTGTTTTTTCCCCTTTCACATCTGCTAGAGTCAGGTGTTTTTCCCCTTTCACATCTGGTAGAGTCGGATGGGTTTTCCCCTTTCACATCTGCTAGGGTCGGGTGGGGTTTCCCCTTGCACATCTTCTAGAGTCAGGTGGAGTTTCCCCTTTCACATCTGCTAGAGTCAGGTGGGTTTTCCCTTTCACATCTGCTAGAGTCAGGTGTTGCTTTCCCTTTCACATCTGCTAGAGTCGGGTGGGTTTCCCCCTTTCACATCTGCTAGAGTAAGGTGTTGTTTCCCCTTTCACATCTGCTAGAGTCAGGTGGGGTTTCCCTTGGACGCGGGCACCTGCTGGGCTGAGTGGGATCAAAGCATAACAACATGACATTTTCTCCATGGCCTTCGATTTGGTCTTTTTTTGTTTTTGTTCCTTCCCTTCATTTTCCCACACCGATCTGAAACCCAGAGACCAGGCTTACGTCAAAGACCTTTGGCAAGAGGAATGCCAGAGACCAGGCTTACGTCAAAGACCTTTGGCAAGAGGAATGCCAGAGACCAGGCTTACGTCAAAGACCTTTGGCAAGAGGAATGCCAGAGACCAGGCTTACGTCAAAGACCTTTGGCAAGAGGAATGCCAGAGACCAGGCTTACGTCAAAGACCTTTGGCAAGAGGAATGCCAGAGACCAGGCTTACGTCAAAGACCTTTGGCAAGAGGAATGCCAGAGACCAGGCTTACGTCAAAGACCTTTGGCAAGAGGAATGCCAGAGACCAGGGTTACGTCAGAGACCTTTGGCAAGAGGAATGCCAGAGACCAGGCTTACGTCAAAGACCTTTGGCAAGAGGAATGTCAGAGACCAGGCTTACGTCAAGACCTTTGGCAAGAGGAATGCCAGAGACCAGGCTTACGTCAAAGACCTTTGGCAAGAGGAATGCCAGAGACCAGGCTTACGTCAAAGACCTTTGGCAAGAGGAATGCCAGAGACCAGGCTTACGTCAAAGACCTTTGGCAAGAGGAATGCCAGAGTCCATGCTTCCGTCAAAGACCTTTGGCAAGAGGAATGCCAGAGACCAGGCTTACGTCAAAGACCTTTGGCAAGAGGAATGCCAGAGACCAGGCTTACGTCAAAGACCTTTGGCAAGAGGAATGCCAGAGACCAGGCTTACGTCAAAGACCTTCGGCAAGAGGAATGGGACTTGCAGACGGATAACAAACTGTTCCAAATCCGCCCAAACCTGAAATAGTTTTTACCATGTTCCAGGAGTGGTCGTACAGAAGAAACAGTTTGCACACAGGCCACTCATTCTTATCTTTTAAAAGGCGAAAAAGCTTGGTGGTGTATTCCATGTCATGTACCACTCACTGTGAAAAGTGTTCTTTTAGAGTGTTGGGACCTGCTTGGTGTGAGACATTAACAACTTTACAGCAGACTCCATGGAAACCTTGTTCAAAGATGTCCCATCTGATGTGATTTTTGAATTTCTGAAAGAGATTAACATTTTTCATCTGACCAAATATGTCATAGAAGAAAGATTTTTAGCGAAAGTTTCCGATGTGTTTTAAGAACGTGTAATTTAAAGGGTTTCGTAAATTAGTTTGTTGTTGTTGTTTGCTTGTTTGTTTGTTTGTTTTGTAAGTGACTTGTGAGTTGACTTCAACACGATGACAGCTCTGAGGTGGCCCTTTGCAATCGGCTGGGCTATAAACAACATTATCTTATCTTGTCATTATCTTTGTTATTCTCACAGACACCAAGGATATCATCCATGACGACCACTGCAGCCCATCAGAACACCTCCACCACCTCCGATCCACAGGCGTTCTCCCTTTGTACTGTGTCAGACACCAACCAAGTTGAAGTAAGCCGACACAGCTACACCATACCCAAATGATGCTGCGGTTGAGGGAGGCGAGAGGACAACACAGGGTAAGGGTGTGTATCTTCTTCTGCTTCATGCACGCCGACAGGAACCTTGTGTGTGTGTGTGTGTGTGTGTGTGTGTGTGTGTGTGTGTGTGTGTGTGTGTGTGTGTGTGTGTGTGTGTGTGT
>CM031624.1:61009708-61012208 GCA_018398815.1 Conus ventricosus | reverse complement strand
GTGCGCTCGCGTGTTTGTATATATATATATTATATATATATTTATATATATATATATATATATTATATATATATATATATGTATGTATATATATATTGAATTATAAACAAAGCTTGCTCTTATGTCTTAGATTGAGGAAATAGGGGGAAACAAGCATTCATATCTGCAGTGATAGATAATTCTGCCTAACTAACAGTATGTGCTTGAGTGGGTGAATGGGGAAAAATAAAATAAATGCTTCTCAAAATGAGCCTTCAGCAAGCTTATAGTCTCCAAGGGGGAGACAGTCTCCAAAGGGAGGGAAGACCCACTAACATATAACTCCTGGTCAGATACGGATATTTCGAAATCTGATTGTTTCTCCTCAGTGATCGCGGAAAGTGGTAATTTGACTCCTCTGCCTTTTTGGTTTTAAGAAGAATGCTATCCCAGAAAAAGCTGGTGTGCAATACCGTCGTATGTTTGTTGAGTTTTCAAAAAACCAACCAAAGGTGCCACCTAAGAAGCAAAAGAAAATCATGAAAGGGCAAAACAAGCTACATTTTCTTGTGAAAAGTAGAAAATATAAAATGATAACCTCTTAAGACACAGTGTAGTTCATTGTATTTTAGTCCCTTGCGGATTCATTCCAAGAACTGGCCCTCAGCACTTGTGTCTTAAGAGGTTATCTTTTTATATTTTCTACTTTTCACAAGAAAATGTAGCTTGTTTTGCTCTTTCATGATTTTCTTTTGCTTCTTAGGAGGCACCTTTGGTTGTTTTTTTGAAAACTCAACAAACATACGACGGTATTGCACACCAGCTTTTTCTGGGATAGCATTCTTCTTAAAACCGAAAAGGCAGAGGAGTCAAATTATCACTTTCCGCGGTCACTGAGGAGAAACAATCAGGTTTCGAAATATCCGTATCTGACCAGGAGTATATGTTAGAGTCATTAAGTGGAAAATGAGCATTACCAGAGGGTCATGGGTTCGAATCCCAGCCATGGCTCGTCCCAAGATGGGGAAACAAAAAAAGGGGCAGCAGAGGGACATCCGGAGTCATGAACCGGGTGTGTCCCAACCCCCTAGAGTGTCAGGAGATAAGGGCCGAAACACTTGCTTGAAGGGGGCTCCTCTTCTGAGGACTCTCTTCTGCCACGCTCTCCACGAGTTTCTTTCTACTGATGCATGGGTAAACCATTGACTTCCGGGAATAGGCCGGAGGACGTCCGGGAAAGACCGGAGGACACTGGGAAAGACCAGAACCAAGGGCTCTGTGGGCTGGCTCCCCACTTTGCCTTAAACATGTGGCTACTAAGAATAAAAGGAAAAGATGCTCCCAGGATTCACCGAAAGGGGGAGAGAATGATGAATCCATCGGTGCTCAACCAATCACGACTGCAAATCCCAAACGGACTATGAACATGGACCAAATGGAATATCCATGTGTCTGTGGAAAGCGTTTCGCTACCACCCGTGGCATGAAGATCCACAGAACAAAGATGGGATGTGTGAAGACTCATCTGAATGAGCAGCAGCGCACTGCATCAGCAGATAAGACGTCGGAAGACCAAGGCAGGATTTAAACCACAGTGCCAAGGACATCCACGCTGTTGGTTCGGATGAGGAATTTGCACAGGCCCTCGATGCCAGGCGCCTGAAAACTCAACCTGCCACGAGCAAACGAACTGAAGATTGGGAGAAACTGGATACAAAAATCGTCCAAAGACTCGATGCACTGATAGGGAAAAGCACCCTGGAACACAAACTAGCCACATATGGGGGACATTGTGTATGCCACATGTAGAGACGCCTATGGAGTAAAACTACCCAAAGAGAAAACACCTCCAAAGATATCCAGACGCCAAGAAAAGATGGACAAGATCAGAGTCCAAAAGAACAACCTCAAGAAGCAAATGAAGGCCGCACTGTCAGCTGAAAAACAAGGCTTGGAAAAACTGTGGGAAGACCTGAAAGAAAAACACAGCGCCCTCAGCAAAGCGGAATCTGCGAGGAAGAGGAAGACCAAAAGAGAAGACACAAGAGCGCTTCTTCAGAGACCCTTCCTGTTTGCCAGAACACTGTTTGAGCAGCCAAAATCTGGGACCCTAAGTGTGGACAAAGGAGTTCTTGAGCAGCATCTGAGGAAAACATACTCTGACTCACAGAGCAAAGCACCACTCGACATTCAAGGTCTGGTGTGGCCAACCAACCTGAGGAACAGTTCAATGGCAAGCCTCCAACGTTGGCGGAAATCAAGAAGGTGGTCGATTAAAGCCAGAGCCAAATCATCACCAGGGCCAAACGGAATACCTTACCAGCTTTACAAGAAATGTCCCAAGGTGCTGGAGTGGGTCCACAGGCTGCTGCGATCGGCTTGGAGAAACCAGAAGATCAGCTGCCAGTGGATGACGGCAGATGGTGTGTACATCCCAAAGAGCAAAACTCAAGTGACATCAGCCAGTTCAGGCCAATATCACTACTGAACGTCGAAGGGAAAATCTTCTTCCTGTCATGAC
>CM031624.1:61002208-61004708 GCA_018398815.1 Conus ventricosus | reverse complement strand
AAAGTTATGCATGACATTCGTTCAGTTCTTTCCCTTAAAAGAAAATGCTGCATGATATTAGTCGAAAACCTGTCTTTTAAGCGTTACTACATGTCACTGTCCAATGAAAGCATGACGACGCGGGATGCAGCCTTGCTATACACCACATGTAATGTCCTCTGGGTTTGTACATGTGTCACGTGCATGCTTTACACTTCGCGGGCACGACTGTATCCGAGGCACAGAGCAAAGCAAGCAGTGAGAGTGTGTGCCACAGACCTTGGTCATGAAGCCTGGAACCCCTGTATGCTGAGCGGAGTAAAGCCAGCAGTCAGACCGTGTGCCACAGACCTTGGTCATGAAGCCTGGAACCACTGTATGCTGAGCAGAGTAAAGCCAGCAGTCAGACCGTGTGCCACAGACCTCGGTCATGAAGCCTGGAACCCTGTACACTGAGCAGAGTAAAGCCAGCAGTCAGACCGTGTGCCACAGACCTCGGTCATGAAGCCTGGAACCCTGTATACTGAGCAGAGTAAAGCCAGCAGTCAGACCGTGTGCCACAGACCTCGGTCATGAAGCCTGGAACCACTGTATGCTGAGCAGAGTAAAGCCAGCAGTCAGACCGTGTGCCACAGACCTTGGTCATGAAGCTTGGAACCACTGTATGCTGAGCAGAGTAAAGCCAGCAGTCAGACCGTGTGCCACAGACCTTGGTCATGAAGCCTGGAACCACTGTATGCTGAGCAGAGTAAAGCCAGCAGTCAGACCGTGTGCCACAGACCTTGGTCATGAAGCCGGAACCACTGTATGCTGAGCAGAGTAAAGCCAGCAGTCAGAGAGTAAAGCAGCAGTCAGACGTGTGCCACAGACCTTGGTCATGAAGCTGGAACCCCTGTATGCTGAGCAGAGTAAAGCCAGCAGTCAGACCGTGTGCCACAGACCTTGGTCATGAAGCCTGGAACCACTGTATGCTGAGCAGAGTAAAGCCAGCAGTCAGACCGTGTGCCACAGACCTTGGTCATGAAGCCTGGAACCACTGTATGCTGAGCAGAGTAAAGCCAGCAGTCAGACCGTGTGCCACAGACCTTGGTCATGAAGCCTGGAACCACTGTATGCTGAGCAGAGTAAAGCCAGCAGTCAGACCGTGTGCCACAGACCTTGGTCATGAAGCCTGGAACCACTGTATGCTGAGCAGAGTAAAGCCAGCAGTCAGACCGTGTGCCACAGACCTTGGTCATGAAGCCTGGAACCACTGTATGCTGAGCAGAGTAAAGCCAGCAGTCAGACCGTGTGCCACAGACCTCGGTCATGAAGCCTGGAACCACTGTATGCTGAGCACAGAATAAAGCCAGCAGTCAGACCGTGTGCCACAGACCTTGGTCATGAAGCCTGGAACCACTGTATGCTGAGCAGAGTAAAGCCAGCAGTCACACCGTGTGCCATAGACCTCGGTCATGAAGCCTGGAACCACTGTATGCTGAGCACAGAATAAAGCCAGCAGTCAGACTGTGTGCCACAGACCTCGGTCATGAAGCCTGGAACCAGTGGACCATTTCAACAACACAACAAAGGAGGCATGGTCCATTGTAAACATGCACTGGGCTGAAGCATTGGCACGTCTAGTTTGCTGGAGTCCTTTTAAGTTCCACCATTAAAGTGTGGTGTTTGTGAAAGGTGCCTGGTCCTGTGCATTATCCCTTGGTATTTGGTTTCAAACATTGCAGAGTGACAGCTGTCTTTCGACTTTAACATCATGAACCTTTGGGTTTGAACTTAGCCACATCACATTTCACTTTTGAGTTTAATCATGATCATTTTACTTTTATTTTAGTTTAAACATGGGCTTTTTTCTTTTGTCTTTTGGGTTTAAACATGGTCATTTTATGTTTTTCTTTGGGGTTTAAACATGGTCATTTTTATTTGTCTTTTGAGTACAAACATGATCGTTTTACATTTGTGTCTTTTGGGCTTAACCGTGGTCTTTTTACGTTTGTCTTTTGGCTTTGAACACGGTCATTTTATAGTTTCCTGTTGGCTTTGAACACGGTCATTTTATAGTTTCCTGTTGGCTTTGAACACGGTCATTTTATAGTTTCCTGTTGGCTTTGAACACGGTCATTTTATAGTTTCCTGTTGGCTTTCAACACGGTCATTTATAGTTTCTGTTGGCTTTGAACACGGTCATTTTATAGTTTCCTGTTGGCTTTGAACACGGTCATTTTATAGTTTCCTGTTGGCTTTGAACAGGTCATTTTATAGTTTCTGTTGGCTTTGAACACGGTCATTTTATGTTCCTGTTGCTTTGAACACGGTCATTTTATAGTTTTCTGTTGGCTTTGAACACGGTCATTTTATAGTTTCCTGTTGGCTTTGAACACGGTCATTTTATAGTTTCCTGTTGGCTTTGAACACGGTCATTTTATAGTTTCCTGTTGGCTTTGAACACGGTCATTTTATAGTTTCCTGTTGGCTTTGAACACGGTCATTTTATAGTTTCCTGTTGGCTTTGAACACGGTCATT
>CM031624.1:60992208-60994708 GCA_018398815.1 Conus ventricosus | reverse complement strand
GATTCGCTCCCACCCCGCGGTTACCGCCCCCCCACGCTACGCCCGGGGGTGGAAGTTCCAAAAAATATCACCGCTCAAAGCCGAGCGGCGGTTGCCGGCCAAAAATAGATTAGGGCAATGGGTTTTTTTTGTTTCGCCCCCTTGTTTTTTTTTTTCGCAACGTCATGCTTGCAGAAGAAGCTCCTTTCGAAAAGCCCATATGGACCAAACCGGGAATTCATCACTTTGTTCAAGACAGGCCTCCTCTTTGGCAAAGCACAAAAAGCTTTCAGAACAGAATGTCGCCAAAATTTGTTTGAAATTTTGCGGGAAAAAAGTACTGACAGGTGAGTCAAAGACTTCCAAACAGTTAATTTCTGACATGCTGACCAAAATGGGTTGGGGTTTTGGGGTATATTGCATGTGTGGCGGAATATGAAAATGTTTTTTGTATGATTTTCCTCTTGTCAGTTTTAGTTTTTACCCCCCGAAAGCGGGGTTAAAGTATCATCTGTGTGTGTGGTGTGTGTGGTGTGTTGTTTGTGTTTTGTGGTGTGTTTTTGGGTTGTGTGTGTCTGTCTGTCGTCGGTTTGTGGTGTGGTGTCTTCGGGTTTTGTGTCTGTCTGTGTGTTACAAGATTATCAAAAACAATAGGGTTACGAATGAAATTTGGGTACGCTTTGATAAAACCCAAAGGGGCACCAACGATACATTTGGCTTCAATCTGCCCAAATATAACCCCTTCAGGCCCAAAAAAAGAAGTGAACCGCTTCAGTATCCATAACTACCCGAGCTTTCTAAAACGTTTTTGGGGCACACTTATTGCAGGGCCCCCCTGACTTCATAAATTTTATCGACAAATTCCCCTTTAAAGTACTTTTTCACTTTGGGCGGGTTTTGCGGTCTCTGAACCCTTCTAGTTTTTTTTTTTTTCCCTATTTCCCCATTCCCCAACTCCACCCCAACCCCCTCTTTCTCCCCTTCCCCTTAATCTCTCTCTCTTTTTAAAGAGATGTATACATACTTTAAAATGGGCTTTTTAAAAAAAAATTCTGCCCACACTCAAACGCACAAAAACCGTCAGTTTTCTCAATCACTGTCGTGTATCTAAAAAAAAAGTGTCTTTTCTCAAAAAGTGTTCGCACCACTTGCGGGTGCATTTTAAAGTAGTTCTCTTACCCGGCCCACACCAGCACGACAAAGTACTGGGCAAGCTTTCCTCACCCATTTCAGTTCTCCTGGACGCCGGGTGGGCTACCCTTGCCTTTTTCCCACACGAACTTGAGAGTTTACCCCAAAAGGGGAAAGTTTTTTTTTCCCCTGCGCACCCTAAGATTGAGACAAAATTGTGCAAGGGGACAGCACAACACAATTTTTTCACGGGGGGCACTTTGACACAGACTTGTTTCAGCCCCCTCCCAAAATTTCTGCCAAACCCAAAAACACATTCAATCAAAGTCTTGCCTAGAGGGCGATAATTAATTTTCCTGTCTGTGTTAAGTTTGTTTGATCCTGTATGAGATATGTTCAAGGGAAGGCGGAATCGCCCACCAAAAAAAGGGGAGGGGACGTCTGAGTCGGTAAAGTGCTTCTTCGGGAGGTTACGTATTCCCTCAAATTTTTTAATCTCCGACTTCCAAAGTTTCCCCCATCGCTTTCTTTTTTCCCTAACTCCAAATTTAAAACAAAGAAACTTAACTGAGGGCGCATGCCGGATAACAATAGAGAAAAGTTCTTGAAATTTTAGCATTTTCCCGACTTTGCCGGGCTTGTATGCGCACATTTTTGCCCCAATAGCACCGATGCATTGGAAAATTGCAACGTTGTAAAACTAAAAACCACCTCAAATACTATTCTCTTTTAGGGGTTCCTTACTTACTGGACTCAGCGCGTCCAAAGGGGGTCCGACAGTTTCCTCCACAATTTTGCCACCGTCTCCTTCCCAGTCAAAGGAAGTGACAATGACCAAATGACATCCCTTTGGGGAATCTGTAAAAGAAAAAAAGATTTTGTGCACAGAACATTTTTTAAAACCCCTTCAATCAGAATAGCTGTGGTTTTTGTAAATTCATATTGTTTTGTGGGGTTTATGTTTCAGTGGGCAGTGCAAAAGAAACTGAAGACCCTGAAGGGCAAAATAGGGAGATTTCCACAACTCCCTTAAACCAAATGGCCCAAACCCGCATCGAAAGGTCAATGTGGTTTTGTTTGGGCCCTTTTAAAAACCCCCAATGTTATTCATAGGATCAGTTTTTGGGGGAGAGAATTGCAGGGTTTTTTTCACACCTCAACACAAGATAAAGCCTACAAGAGACCCGTGTTGAAAAAACCTGGGACAGGATGCGAACGAGCGTTGGGTCACCATTTTCCTCCATCGAATACCCCAAAAAACCAGCCAAAGGAAGGTCGAATGACGAAAAACCAATTTGGGAAAAGCCCCAATTTTTATCCCTAGAAAGAGAAAAACGCCAACTTGAAGAAGGTTGGGCTGCAGAAGGCAAGGAACCACGGAAGAATGGGG
>CM031624.1:60952208-60987208 GCA_018398815.1 Conus ventricosus | reverse complement strand
GGGTCTGATGTGATGGGGTGTAGCTGTGTATTGGGG
Source organism: Conus ventricosus (assembly GCA_018398815.1). Lineage (NCBI taxonomy): Eukaryota > Metazoa > Mollusca > Gastropoda > Neogastropoda > Conidae > Conus > Conus ventricosus. Next base: position 60,987,172 of record CM031624.1, on the reverse strand, counting down.
GTCTGATGTGATGGGGTGTAGCTGTGGTACTGGGAGTCTAATGTGATGGGGTGTAGCTGTGGTACTTGGGGTGGTTTGATGTGATGGGGTGTAGCTGTGGTACTGGGGTTTGATGTGATGGGTGTAGCTGTGGTATTGGGGGTCTGATGTGATGGGTGTAGCTGTGGTATGGGGGTCTGATGTGATGGGGTGTAGCTGTGGTACTGGGGTCTGATGTGATGGGGTGTAGCTGTGGTACTGGGGTCTGATGTGATGGGGTGTAGCTGTGGTACTGGGTCTGATGTGATGGGGTGTAGCTGTGGTACTGGGGTATGATGTATGGGGTGTAGCTGTGGTACTGGGGTCTGATGTGATGGGGTGTAGCTGTGGTACTGGGGCCTGATGTGATGGGGTGTAGCGTGGTACTGGGAGTTTGATGTAATGGGGTGTAGCTGTGGTACTGGGTCTGATGTGATGGGGTGTAGCTGTGGTACTGGGGGTCTGATGTGATGGGGTGTAGCTGTGGTATTGGGAGTCTGATGTGATGGGTGTAGCTGTGGTACTGGGAGTGTGATGTGATGGGGTGTAGCTGTGGTACTGGGAGTCTGATGTGATGGGGTGTAGCTGTGTATTGTGAGTCTGATGTTATGAGGTGTAGCTGTGAGTCTGATGTGATGGGGTTTAGCTGTGGTATTGTGGGTCTGATGTGATGGGTGTAGCTGTGGTACTGGGAGTCTGATGTGATGGGGTGTAGCTGTGGTATTGGGGTCTGATGTGATGGGGTGTAGCTGTGGTACTGGGGTCTGATGTGATGGGGTGTAGCTGTGGTACTGGGTCTGATGTGATGGGGTGTAGCTGTGGTACTGGGAGTCTGATGTGATGGGGTGTAGCTGTGGTACTGGGAGTCTGATGTGATGGGGTGTACCTGTGGTACTGGGAGTCTGATGTGATGCGGTGTAGCTGTGGTACTGGGAGTCTGATGTGATGGGGTGTAGCTGTGGTACTGGCTGTCTGATGTGATGGGGTGTAGCTGTGGTATTGTGAGTCTGATGTGATGGGTGTAGCTGTGAGTCTGATGTGATGGGTGAAGCTGTGGTATTGTGGTCTGATGTGATGGGGTGTAGCTGTGGTACTGGGAGTCTGATGTGATGGGTGTAGCTGTGGTATTGGGGTCTGATGTGATGGGGTGTAGCTGTGGTACTGGGGTCTGATGTGATGGGGTGTAGCTGTGGTATTGGGGGTCTGATGTGATGGGGTGTAGCTGTGGTACTGGGTCTGATCTGATGGGTGTAGCTGTGGTATTGGGGGTCTGATGTGATGGGGTGTAGCTGTGGTATTGGGGTCTCATGTGATGGGGTGTAGCTGTGGTATTGGGGGTCTGATGTGATGGGGGTGTAGCTGTGGTACTGGGAGTCTGATGTGATGGGGTTGAAGCTGTGGTACTGGGGGTTTGATGTGATGGGGTGTAGCTGTGGTACTGGGGTTTGATGTGATGGGGTGTAGCTGTTGGTATTGGGGGTCTGAATGTGATAGGTGTAGCTGTGGTATTGGGGGTCTGATGTGATGGGGTGTAGCTGTGGTACTGGGGTCTGATGTGATGGGGTGTAGCTGTGGTACTGGGTCTGATGTGATGGGGTGTAGCTGTGGTACTGGGGTCTGATGTATGGGTGTAGCTGTGGTACTAGGGTCTGATGTGTATGGGTGTAGCTGTGGTACTGGGGGTCTGATGTGATGGGGTGTAGCTGTGGTATTGGGGGTCTGATGTGATGGGGTGTAGCTGTGGTATGGGGGTCTGATGTGATGGGGTGTAGCTGTGGTACTGGGGGTCTGATGTGATGGGGTTGTAGCTGTGGTATTGGGGGTCTGATGTGATGGGGTGTAGCTGTGGTACTGGGAGTTTGATGTGATGGGCGTAGCTATGGTATTGGGGGTCTGATGTGATGGGGTGTAGCTGTGGTACTGGGGTCTGATGTGATGGGTGTAGCTGTGGTACTGGGAGTCTGATGTGATGGGGTGTAGCTGTGGTACTGCGGTCTGATGTGATGGGTGTAGCTGTGGTACTGGGAGTCTGATGTGATCGGGTGTAGCTGTGGTATTGGGGGTCTGATGTGATGGGGTGTAGCTGTGTTACTGGGGTCTGATGTGATGGGGTGTAGCTGTGGTACTGGGAGTCTGATGTGATGGGTGTAGCTGTGGTATTGGGGGTCTGATTGATGGGTGTAGCTGTGGTACTGGGGTCTGATGTGATGGGGTGTAGCTGTGGTACTGGGAGTCTGATGTGATGGGTGTAGCTGTGGTACTGCGGTCTGATGTGATGGGGTGTAGCTGTGGTACTGGGAGTCTGATGTGATCGGGTGTAGCTGTGGTATTGGGGGTCTGATTGATGGGGTGTAGCTGTGTTACTGGGGTCTGATGTGATGGGGTGTAGCTGTGGTACTGGGAGTCTGATGTGATGGGGTGTAGCTGTGGTATTGGGGGTCTGATGTGATGGGTGTAGCTGTGGTACTGGGGTCTGATGTGATGGGGTGTAGCTGTGGTACTGGGAGTCTGATGTGATGGGGTGTAGCTGTGGCATTGGGGGATGATTGATGGGGTGTAGCTGTGGTACTGGGGGTCTGATGTGATGGGTGTAGCTGTGGTACTGGGGACTGATGTGATGGGTGTAGTCTTGGTACTGGGGAGTCTGATGTGATGGGGTGTAGCTGTGGTACTGGAGTCTGATGTGATGGGGTGTAGCTGTGAGTCTGATGTGATGGGGTGTAGCTGTGTGTACTGGGGCCTGATGTGATGGGGTGTAGCTGTGGTACTGGGGGTCTGATGTGATGGGGTGTAGCTGTGGTACTGGGGTCTGATGTGATGGGGTTGTAGCTGTGGTATTGGGGGTCTGATTGATGGGTGTAGCTGTGGTACTGGGGGTCTGATGTGATGGGGTGTAGCTGTGGTACTGGGGGTCTGATGTGATGGGGTGTAGCTGTGGTATTGTGAGTCTGATGTGATGGGGTGTAGCTGTGGTACTGGGAGTCTGATATGATGGGGTGTAGCTGTGAGTCTGATGTGATGGGGTGTAGCTGTGGTATTGGGGGTCTGATGTGATGGGGTGTAGCTGTGGTATTGGGGGTCTGATGTGATGGGGTGTAGCTGTGGTCCTGGGAGTCTGATGTGATGGGGTGTAGCTGTGGTACTGGGGTCTGATGTGATGGGTGTAGCTGTGGTACTGGGAGTGTGATGTGATGGGGTGTAGCTGTGGTACTGGGAGTCTGATGTGTTGGGGTGTAGCTGTGGTACTGGGAGTCTGATGTGATGGGGTGTAGCTGTGGTACTGGGGTCTGATGTGATGGGGTGTAGCTGTGGTATTGTGGGTCTGATGTCAAGAGGGTATAGCTGTGGTATTGTGGGGCTGATTGTGAAGGGGTATAGCTGTGGGGCTGATTGTGAAGGGGTATAGCTGTGGGCTGATTGTAAAGGGTATAGCTGTGGGGCTGATTGTGAAGGGGTATAGCTGTGGGGCTGATTGAGAAGGGGTATAGCTGTGGTATCGTGGGTCTGATTGTGAAGGGGTATAGATGTGGTATTGTGGGGCTGATGTGAAGGGGTATAGCTGTGGGCTGATTGTGAAGGGGTATAGCTGTGTGTCTGATTGTGAAGGGGTATAGCTGTGTGTCTGATTGTCAAGGCGTATAGCTGTGTGTCTGATTGTCAAGGGGTATAGCTATGGTATTGTGGGTCTGGTTGTGAAGGGAGTATTTTCTTTCGCAGACTGCCGCTCTGGCGTCTTGGATCATAATAATGTCTTCTTCAACAGACTCCGCCTGACAGTGAGCGTCTGCTCTGGCGTCTTGGATCATAATAATGTCTTCTTCAACAGACTCCGGCCTGACAGTGAACCTCTGCTCTGGCGTCTTGGATCATAATAATGTCATCTTCAACAGACTCCGGCCTGACAGTGAGCGTCTGCTCTGGCGTCTTGGATCATAATAATGTCATCTTCAACAGACTCCGGCCTGACAGTGAGCCTCTGCTCTGGCGTCTTGGATCATAATAATGTCATCTTCAACAGACTCCGGCCTGACAGTGAGCCTCTGCTCTGGCGTCTTGGATCATAATAATGTCATCTTCAACAGACTCCGGCCTGACAGTGAGCCTCTGCTCTGGCGTCTTGGATCATAATAATGTCATCTTCAACAGACTCCGGCCTGACAGTGAACCTCTGCTCTGGCGTCTTGGATCATAATAATGTCATCTTCAACAGACTCCGGCCTGACAGTGAACCTCTGCTCTGGCGTCTTGGATCATAATAATGTCATCTTCAACAGACTCCGGCCTGACAGTGAACCTCTGCTCTGGCGTCTTGGATCATAATAATGTCATCTTCAACAGACTCCGGCCTGACAGTGAGCCTCTGCTCTGGCGTCTTGGATCATAATAATGTCATCTTCAACAGACTCCGGCCTGACAGTGAGCCTCTGCTCTGGCGTCTTGGATCATAATAATGTCATCTTCAACAGACTCCGGCCTGACAGTGAACCTCTGCTCTGGCGTCTTGGATCATAATAATGTCATCTTCAACAGACTCCGGCCTGACAGTGAACCTCTGCTCTGGCGTCTTGGATCATAATAATGTCATCTTCAACAGACTCCGGCCTGACAGTGAGCCTCTGCTCTGGCGTCTTGGATCATAATAATGTCATCTTCAACAGACTCCGGCCTGACAGTGAACCTCTGCTCTGACGTCTTGGATCATAATAATGTCATCTTCAACAGACTCCGGCCTGACAGTGAGCCTCTGCTCTGGCGTCTTGGATCATAATAATGTCATCTTCAACAGACTCCGGCCTGACAGTGAGCCTCTGCTCTGGAACGGCCTGTGTTGTTGAAGAGAGCACGAAGCTGGCATTGGTGAACTGTAAACAACAACTCAATAGAAAACGGTCTGTGTTGTTGAAGAGAGCATGAAGCTGGCATTGGTGAACTGTAAAACAACAACTCAATAGAAAACGGTCTGTGTTGTTGAAGAGAGCATGAAGCTGGCATTGGTGAACTGTAAACAACAACTCAATAGAAAACAAACAGCCAAACATCACAGAATGTCGACATCCAAATCGACAACCAGTAGAGGCCCAAAGTGGTGGGATGGGTAAGTTGTCTGCCTACAGAAATATGGTGAACGTGGGTTCGAGTCTTCGGATGGCCTGTTTCTTTGCCTTACCATTCCCACCGCGTCTTTACGCGATGTGACTGGTGACCTGGGTGTTAGTGTTTCGGATGCTGAACAATACACATTCTCGTCTGCAACAGGACGGGAAAGTAATCATACTGATAGCACCAGAGAGAAAAAAAAATCCTATTTCATGGCTAAACAACATGAACAAAAATGCCCACCTTTCTGATTAAACAACATTCAAACGTGCTACAGTAACAACCGAGAAACACAAACAAAACGTCATCATGTTAGCAACATTGGGACATTGATCATACAAGTACATGAAGGGTCAACGACATAGGGAGGGAGGTGGGGAGATTTGCAAGGCCTAAAGCTAAGAAATATTGACAACAACCCCCCCCCCCCCCCCCCCAAGCTTTGTTAACAATGTCAGTCAGTCAGTCATTCCTTGACTGCTGGGGTCGTTGGAGGGGACGTGATGAGGCAGCCGCCGTTTCTCTCCAGGCTCTTCTGTTGGTGGCTGTCTTGAGGAGATCTGGCATGGTCATTTTGGGGCATTCCTTTATATTGTCGGACCAGCTCTTTCTCTGCCGTCTTCGTCTGCGCCCTCCTTCAACGGTACCTTGAAGGATGGTTTTGGAGAGGGTGTTGTGACGAATGACGTGGCCAAACCATGCCATCTTCCGTCGTTTGACAGTTGCCATAAGTGGTTCGTGGGGCCCAACTGGGTTAGTGACCAGGTTCCGCACATAAACATTGGTCTTGTGTTCTTTGTAGGAGATGCGGAGTCGTTTCCTCAGACACCTGGTCTCAAACAGAGTGTGGAAGAGCAACATCACATTCCACACAAAATTCCGGCTCTACAAGTCACTAGTGGTCTCCATCCTCTTATTTGGTTAACAATGTACAATTATTAATAGGAAAAATTCTTACCAGGTTTAAAAAACAGAAACAATGATTAAAACTAAATGTATCAAACTGAAATATCTATTTAAATAAATGATGAAAGCTAAATGTATCAAACTAAAACATTGATTTAAATGACTGATCAAAGCTAAATGTGTCAAACTAAAACATTGGTTTGAAAAGGATCATACAGGGTCACCAGCATAGAAATATTGAGAGAGAAAAAACCAATTGGTACTGAATAGCCAGCAAAGGAGCATTTTCTTTTGCTAGCTTGCGTGCTGGTTTGTTTTTTGTTTGAGGAATGTTCTTCAAGGCTTTTCTTGCATATTAGCCGTCGTGAGGTTCAGACTATGTTCTTTGATTAAGTTAGGACAGTGATATTTCAGGAGCATGATCTGAGGTCGCTGCAGAGCCTCCTTCAAGACTACTGCTCGATTGTTTCTCGACACGGCTTCCCAACATCCGGGGTCAAGTCATCGTTAATAAAGGAAATCCTGATTCGGGAGTTTAAAGGCTAGATCGGCTTCCACTCCCGCTACCAAAGGAATCGGAGCGACCTAGTCCATGACACTTCTGGAGGCGGTCCATATGTTGAAGCAGCGCTCTCCTCCATCGGTGTCAGCAGTGAGCAACTGGCGCGCGACTCAAGGATGACATCAAGCCAGCCAAGCTCATCTCATGGCCGCCAAGGGTCGAGGAGCTCGAGGAGGAGGAAGAGCTTTCTCCTCTCTTGGTGAAGCTGCTCTCAGCTTTGTGGGGGAAGAGGGGGGTAGCTTTGTCTCCAAGCACACTATCTCTTGCCTCACTTATCACACAATACACCACCGATCGACCACTAATACATCTATCAATGCCACTGTCACCCTCCACGGTATCACTCGCAGCAAGGAGCTTGTGGACTTTTACTACAAGATGGGCATGGGAATCAGCTACCCTAACATTCTACTCCTCCGTGACTTTTGGACCATGCAAGACCTCGAGCGGTGCTCTGTCTGTCATGTCGAAATTGCTGAGCGAGAACCAAGCATCAGCATAATTGACAACGATGACTTTCCCAATGACACCTTGACAGGCGGAGGCACAGCACACAGAACTAACTGAAATTTTCTGCAGCGCGAAGAACGTCTTGCACAGGCACATGAGGCAGACATTGAGGAGACTGCACGCATCAAGGACGCCAAGACTGTGTCACAGGCATTGACCGAGAAGGCGTCTTAGATGCAAGCAGTTCCTTGCTTTCAATGGGTTTTACGCTGGCTTGAAAATGGAGCAGGGAAAGAGTAAGGCTTTTTTTTTCACATGTCTTACAACCAACCACCCAGCAAGTCAGTTATGAATGACATCATAGACAAGCTGTCTACAATTATTACCACAAAGCGCATGCCATTCGCCTTCTTAGCAGGAGATCTTCCCGTGTACGTCCCCATCACCCTTCTCAAAGCTGAGAACCCAAATAAGTACCGTGACATTGTGCCTTTTCTCGGCCCTTCCCCACACAATGTGTGATGATGAGTGCGATCTACAGGCGCTACAAGGAGAGCGAGCTTGGAGAACTTCTCGTGGCAGGTGAAGTCATTGCAGAGGGCTCAGTAGATCAAGCTCTCAAAGGAACACACTACAAGAGGGGACTGCGTTGCTTGAGGCTGATTTATGAGGCGCTCATGCGTCAGCTGGTGCAGTGGAAGATCACGCCCAAAATGAGAAGCAGGTACTGGTACACTCAAGAAATGTGAACACTGTGGCCAGGGTTCGGGCGGCTTTTAACGTAGCAGCCAATCGAAAACCTGCCGGTAGAATGCACGTGGAATGCAGCCCAAAACATATGCGAGAAGATGAGCAGTGTGTGCAGGATCTGGTCGCCTGCATGTATGAGTTTGATTCCTTTCCGTTTGATTCAACCTCTCCCACCCTCCGCACTCTTCAGTCAGCCATGCCTGCTTCTGGTGAACTCGTTGCAGATTTCAACTCAGCCCATGATGCAGGAGAAGAGAAGTTGACAAACTTCTTACAAAACAGAGTGTTCAACAAGAATATCTCCCTTCACGCACCTGTCCCTCTGAGTAGACGGTTGACTTTTGCAAAGATGCCAGGCACAGAGAAGCCGGGAGAAGAACTCAAATCAAGAGCAGCTGAGATGGAACGGAGTGCACTTAAGGCTGTTATTGACTTGGTTGAGGTCAGTCAACTCGTGGATCTCTCAGAGTTGTTTGAACATCGTGTTGTAGAGGAGTGTGTGACCTTGTTCAACTCCAACGGCACGTACAGAGAAACACAGAACAGCAAGCTAATCCAGAGGCTCTCTCTGCAGCCTGTAGAACTGCAAGACTCTTATAATAATAATAATAATAATAATAATAATAATAATAATAATAATAATAGTATAATCTTATGTTGCTGTCATTGACATGGGCATGGTCTGGAGGATGGCAACTCCAACAGCAGAGGATCGACAGATCCAAGACGGCACACCATACCTGAGGTCAGACGACAGACCCAAGACGGCACACCATACCTGAGGTCAGACGACAGACCCAAAACGGCACACCATACCTGAGGTCAGACGACAGACCCAAGACAGCACACCATACCTGAGGTCAGACGACAGACCCAAGACGGCACGCAATACCTGAGGTCAGACGACAGACCCAAGACGGCACACCATACCTGAGGTCAGACGACAGACCCAAGACGGCACACCATACCTGTGGTCAGACGACAGACCCAAGACGGCACACCATACCTGAGGTCAGACGACAGACCCAAGACGGCACACCATACCTGAGGTCAGACGACAGACCCAAGACGGCACACCATACCTGTGGTCAGACGACAGACCCAAGACAGCACACAATACCTGAGGTCAGACGACAGACCCAAGACGGACACTATACCTGGAGGTCAGGACGACAGACCCAAGACGGCACACCATGCCTGAGGTCAGACTACGCACACAAGGTGGCATCCATTATCCATTCTGATGCTGAAAGGATCATCTGTGTGAATGACCCTACGATGCAGCATACTCAATCAAAATGATGAGAGAGACCTTCGGGTACAAGGCAAAGCGCATATCCCCAACACTTACATGAAACTGAGCGGCCCCTTCCTTCTGCCCAAGCATTCAGAACGTTTCTGTGTAGTGTCAGCAACACGGGACGGCTGCAAAAGCTGACCCACGACCACATAAAAGAGCTTGCTCAGAGTACTGAGACAGAGACTATCTACTCTGTTGGCAGCCACTGCACCAACTGCTCTACGCAGGAACCGATGGGGAACTACAACTTTGACCAGTCTGAGGCTGACACCGTCATGTTCTCCATCTATGCAGTTCTGTGCGAGTCTGGTTGCAAGGGCCCCGTTGTCATCGATTCTGTTGACACAGATGCCTATGTTGCTGCAGCAGTCCTCTCACAGCAGATTCCTGAACTCCTCTGCATCAAGAGGAAACAGGAGACTGCCTTCTGCCGAGGCCTGGTCACTGATGAGATGGCAGACTGCATTGTGCAGCTTCATTGTATGACAGGCTGTGACGCTAATTCTGGCTTTTACGGCAAAGGCAGGAGTCTGTGTATGACCGGGTTGCAAAGAGCCCTTTGCCCAACAGCAGCTCTCACGGTGTGGGAAACAGCCTTGAACCTGATGAGGAGGTGCTTGAGGAGCTCTTCAAGTTTACACGACAAGTTGTCTATGGCGACAACCACAGTAGCACCATGGCTGAGGCGCGTGTGGCAAAGTGGAAGACACAAAAGAACAAGTCATTCATACGTCTACCTCCAGATGCAGATAGCATGCGCCAACACTGCCTTCGTGCAAACTACTTGGCATATCTGGTGCGGCATCCTTCCCTCAAACGCCACCCATCACCCCTCAGACATGGATGGGAGGTTGGTGGATGGTCGCTGTCGTCCTGTCCGCCACACCCGACCTGCTCCCTACGCATCTTCCTGTGCTTCAGCCTGCACCAGAGCCAACTGAGGGAAGCAATGAAGATGAGAGCAAGGAAGAAAATGAAGAGGAGGTGGAGGATGTTCGGAAGAGGGGGTCAGATTCATCGGAATCTGAAGACTCATGATCCAGCGAAGAAGAATGCTCTGATTTCGACTGATCATATGCATTTTTTTTATGTTATATTAATTGATCAGTGACGATGTCAATGCGAAATTTAAAGAACAACACAAAAGCACAATTGGTGGTTTCTGGGTGATTCAAATGTGTTATGCTATAATTTTCTTACAAAATTGCAAAAAGTACCATTTTCAGGAAATACGTTACTGTTTCCGTCATCTGTTATGTGTTTTCCGTTTAAAACTGCTCAAGTTACAGCAAATAAAATAGTTTGGTTTGATGTGTAATGAGATCTGTTGTCATGTGTTCATCATTTACTTCACTTGATGAAGTCTTCATCGCAGTTGGTTGCTGAAAGTAAAAAAGTTACGTTTTTGCTCTACCAGATGGTGGCCATCTTGGATTTTTTCGGTCAGGATGATGTCTTAACGTAAAATTAACATCATAATCAGAATCTTCATGGTCAATTTACCTGAAAAAGTGTCTTTGTTCTAATTCTAGGTGCTTTGGTTCTAAGGTTATTTTTTAAGGATGGCCGAGGCAGCCATTTTGAAAAAAGAGCCTCTAGAAGAAAACAAAACCTGGGACTTTTGCGAGGAACATGGGGGCTAAATTTTGTCTAAAATGTCCATAGAAGTCAAATCAGTCGTCAAACCTTTCTAGCCAGAGAGTGGTCACGGAACTTGAATTCTGGACCCTGCTGGAGACAGACAGACAGACAGAAAACTTTCTCCTGCTGTTGACGATTAAGATGAGGGTATATGGGCAAGCTCGAAACTTCTTTTTCCAGAAAGGTTCCTTGTTTGTGCTGTGTACCTCTCGTCTGCACCACACCTCACACTGCGTGACTCTTCATGGCCTGACCTCATGGCTTACCTCCCCTGCACCACACCTCACATTGCGTGACTCTTCATGCCCTGACATGCTTACCTCCCCTGCACCACACCTCACACTGCGTGACTGTTCATGGCCTGACCTCATGCTTACCTCCCCTGCCACCACACCTCACACTGCGTGACTGTTCATGGCCTGACCTCATGCTTACCTCCCCTGCACCACACCTCACATTGCGTGACTCTTCATGGCCTGACCTCATGGCTTACCTCCCCTGCACCACACCTCACATTGCGTGACTCTTCATGGCCTGACCTCATGGCTTACCTCCCCTGCACCACACCTCACATTGCGTGGACTCTTCATGCCTGACCTCATGGCTTACCTCCCCTGCACCACACCTCACACTGCGTGACTCTTCATGCCCTGACCTCATGCTTACCTCCCTGCACCACACCTCACACTGCGTGACTCTTCATGGCCTGACCTCATGCTTACCTCCCCTGCACCACACCTCACATTGCGTGACTGTTCATGCCTGACCTCATGTTTACCTCCCCTGCACCACACCTCACATTGCGTGACTGTTCATGCCTGACCTCATGTTTACCTCCCCTGCACCACACCTCACATTGCATGACTCTTCATGGCCTGACCTCATGCTTACCTCCCCTGCACCACACCTCACATTGCGTGACTCTTCATAGCCTGACCTCATGTTTACCTCCCCTGCACCACACCTCACAATTGCATGACTCTTCATGGCCTGACCTCATGCTTACCTCCCCTTGATTCCTTCGTCACATCAATGCCCTTTGTAAAGTGAGATGTAAGGTCGTGTTGATAAACATAGCTTTTCTACTTGAAAGTCTTACGCGTCAATATACATTGAATGACGGTCAGCAGTGAAGTACATAGAAGGCTCGCAAAACATAAACAGGAAGCAAGCCAACCACAAACTATTCAACCTCAACAGACTTAGATTTAAAAAAAAAAAAAACAGAAAAATGCAAGTTACCAGCATAGAAAACACTGACAGAAAAAAAAATTAATGTTTAATAACAGCACAAAAGCAATCTGATTAGTTTATGTTCTAAAACGGACAGACAACAAATGTAATGAATTAACAACACAGACTTAGATGAACAAACTTAAGTACGTTGACAACATAGAAAGAGACAGAAAGCCACCTTTGATGAACCAGCAACACAGAAAACAGACAAACAAAACAACACAGAAACAGACCAAAAAAGATTAGCAACACAGAAACAGACAAAAAATATACAACACAGAAACAGAAAAAGGTCTGAGAAATCAGCCTTAATGGGCAAAGAACACAGCAATATAAAAAGATGAATAATAGACACATCACAGCAAGGCAGCTTTAATGGGTTATCAACACAGCAATACAAAAAGAGAATAACTGACACATTACAAAAAGACAGCTTTAATAGGTTATCAACACAGCAATATAAAAAGATGAATTATAGACACATCACAGAAAGACAGCTTTAATAGGTTATCAACACAGCAATATAAAAAGATGAATAACTGACACATTACAAAAAGACAACTTTAATAGGTTATCAACACAGCAATATAACAAGATGCGAAGCATATAAAACGTACTCCCAGTTTTCCAAACCGCTTATAAATCGGCCAAGTGCTTTGTGGAGATAAGAAATAAAGGCAAAAATAACGGTTTTAACGGTTATTTAACCGATGTACACTTTTGAAACTGGTATTTTAGTCCTCACTGGGCTAAAGCCTGTGTACATACCAAATTTCATCCAAATCGGACAATATGTCGAGAATAACGGTTTTTAACGGTCAGATTTTGAAAACACTGCATGGAAGTACCATTTGTGTGTGATGACCTTTCTATATACAAAATTGCATTAAAATCCACCAATATATAAAAATAACGGCAAAATAACGGTTTATCGGTTATATAACCGATATACACTTTTGAAACCGGTATTTTAGTCCTCACTGGGCTTAAAGCCTGTGTACATATCAAATTTCATCCAAATCGGACAATATGTCAAGAATAACGGTTTTTAACGGTCAGATTTTGAAACACTGCATGAAAGTGCCATTTGTGTGTGATAACCTTTCTATATACAAAATTTCATTAAAACCCACCAATATATAAAACAATACGGCAAAATAACGGTTTAACGGTTATATAGCCCATATGCACTTTTGAAACCGGTATTTTAGTCCTCACTGGGCTAAAGCCTGTGTACATATCAAATTTCATCCAAATTGGACAATATGTCAAGAATAACGGTTTTTAAACGGTCAAATTTTGGAACACTATATAGAAGTGCCATTTGTGTGTGATAACCTTTCTATATACCAAATTTCATTAAAATCCACCTATATATAAGAAATAATCGTTAGAATAACGGTTTTTTAACGGTTATTTAATCCATTTTCAGAATTACATCACTTACATATGGACAGAGGATCAGATTTGTCACAAGATCATCCAAACCGCTTATACATTGGCCAAGTACTTTCTGAGATATTCCATAAAGAAGAAAAACCGTTACAGGCCATTACAACCGTTAGTAACGGCTAAAACGGGGCAAACTAAAACATCAGGCATCGTCAGTGACCCATAATGAACATACCTGCTAATTTTCATAAAGGTCGGCCAAGTACTTTCTGAGATATTCCATAAAGAAGAAAAACCGTTACAGGCCGTTACAGTCATTAGTAACGGTTATAACGGTAAACTAAAACATCGGGCATTATTCGTGACCCATAATGAACATACCTACAAATTTTCAGAAAGATCGGTCAAGTACTTTCTGAGATATTGCATAAAGAAGAAAAAGCTTTACAGGCCGTTACAGCCGTTAGTAACGGCTGTAACGGTAAACTAAAACGTCGGGCATCATCCTTGACCCATAATGAACATACCTACAAATTTTCAGAAAGATCGACCCAGTAGTTTTGTCTGGAGCGAGTGGAACACATTTTGACCACGGACACACACACACACACACACACACACACACACACACACACACACACACACACACACACACACACACACACACACACACACACACACACACACACACACACACACACACACACACACACACACACACACACACACACACACACACAAACACAGACACAGACACAGACACACACACACAGCATTTCTTCGTTCCCATTCTAAAGTACTACCTGTTCTTTAAGAACTGGGAGTACAAAAAGATGAATCATAGACACATCACAGAAAGACAGCTTTAATAGGTTATCAACACAGCAATATAATCAGATGAATCATAGACACATCACAGAAAGACAGCTTTAATTGGTTTTCAACACAGCAATATAACAAGATGCGAAGCATATAAACGTACTCCCAGTTTTCCAAACCGCTTATAAATCGGCCAAGTGCTTTGTGAGATTAGAAATAAAGGCAAAATAACGGTTTTAACGGTTATTTAACCGATGTACACTTTTGAAACTGGTATTTTAGTCCTCACCGGGCTAAAGCCTGTGTACATACCAAATTTCCTCCAAATCGGACAATATGTCAAGAATAACGGTTTTTTAACGGTCAGATTTTGAAACACTGCATGGAAGTGCCATTTGTGTGTGATGACCTTTCTATATACAAAATTGCATTAAAATCCACCAATACATAAAAAAATAACGGTCCACCAATACATAAAAAATAACGGCAAAATAACGGTTTATCGGTTATATAAGCGATATACACTTTTGAAACCGGTATTTTAGTCCTCACTGGGCTAAAGCCTGTGTACATATCAAATTTCATCCAAATCGGACAATATGTCAAGAATAACGGTTTTTAACGGCCAGATTTTGAAACACTACATGGAAGTGCCATTTGTGTGTGATAACCTTTCTATATACAAAATTTCATTAAAACCCACCAATATATAGAAAATAACGGTAAAATAACGGTTTAACGGTTATATAACCGATATGCACTTTTGAAACCGGTATTTTAGTCCTCACTGGGCTAAAGCCTGTGTACATATCAAATTTCATTCAAATTGGACAATATGTCAAGAATAACTGTTTTTAACGGTCAAATTTTAAAACACTATATAGAAGTGCCATTTGTGTGTGATAACCTTTCTCTATACCAAATTTCATTAAAATCCACCTATATATAAGAAATAACGGCAGAATAACGGGTTTTAACGGTTGTTTAATCCATTTTCAGCATTACATCACTTATATATGGACAGAGGATCCGATTTGTCACAAGATCATCCAAACCGCTTATAAATTGGCCAAGTACTTTCTGAGATATTCCATAAAGAAGAAAAACCGTTACAGGCCGTTACAACCGTTAGTAACGGCTATAAAGGGGCAAACTAAAACATCAGGCATCATCAGTGACCCATAATGAACATACCTGCTAATTTTCATAAAGGTCGGCCAAGTACTTTCTGAGATATTCCATAAAGAAGAAAAACCCTTACAGGCCGTTACAGGCGTTAGTAACGGATATATCGGTAAACTAAAACATTGGGCATTATTCGTGACCCATAATGAACATACCTACAAATTTTCAGAAAGATCGGTCAAGTACTTTCTGAGATATTCCATAAAGAAGAAAAAGCGTTACAGGCCGTTACAGCCGTTAGTAACGGCTGTAACGGTAAACAAAATGTCGGGCATCATCCTTGACCCATAATGAACATACCTACAAATTTTCAGAAAGATCGACCCAGTAGTTTTGTCTGGAGCGAGTGGAACACATTTTGACCACACACACACACACACACACACACACACACACACACACAACACACACACAACACACACACACACACAGCATTTCTTCGTTCCCATTCTAAAGTACTCCCTGATCTTTAAGAACTGGGAGTACAAAAAGATGAATAATAGACACATCACAGAAAGACAGCTTTGATAAGTTCACAACACCTGCAGATGGACAAAGAAAAGAAAAGAGAGCAATGAAACCGAACAATCCAGAAATGTAGAATCTGGCATACCACGAGACCTTTTTCTTAAATTCTCTCATCTCAGTTACTAATTCATGTATCCGTCAGCTTTACACCATGCGCAGTGTGGTCTCATCTCAATTACTAATTCATGTATCCATCAGCTGTAAATCATGAGCAGTGTGGTCTGATCTCAATTACTAATTCATGTATCCATCAGCTGTACATCATGAGCAGTGTGGTCTCATTTCTGTTACTAATTCATGTATCCATCAGCTATAAATCATGAGCAGTGTGGTCTCATTTCTGTTACTAATTCATGTATCCATCAGCTTTACACCATGAGCAGTGTGGTCTCCAAACCTAGTGGATGTGGTGTGAAGTGTGTGGACTAACTCCGCACGCAGTGACAGCTCTTTGGTGAAACTGAAACTGAAAAACTCTAGACTGTATTGAGAAGGTTTGTCTTAAGAAATAATACAACATTTAAAAGAATGATTGTAGGTAGGAGTTGGCCACCTCTAATGTCTTTTATCTGTTTTCAGGAAGCGTCTGCTGTTGATTCCAAACAATACCCTTGACAGATAAGCTGCCAGGACAGCACACCGGCAACAGACGTCGTCATCGTGGGACAGACCTCCTGCACTCATCTCAGCCATGTTGCTGTGGGACATTGAGAACAGCTCAATGAGCAGCAGGAACTGGCACAGCTCAGCCCATGTCTGGAACAGCTCAATGAGCACGGACAGCTCAGCAGACCCTGAGGGGTCCTCCCTGTACTCCCACCCCCTGTACACAGTGAGCCACTACATCTGGATGTGCGCCTCCCCCGTCATTCTGCTGGTGGGCAACTTGGGCAACGTCCTGACCATCCTCATCATGGCCAGACAGCGGTCAGGAGAGGCCGTGGTCAACGTCTACTTCATGGCCTTGGCCATCAACGACCTGGTGCTGCTGGACATCGTGTTTGTGGATGAGTGGATCGGGATGTCCTTTGGCTACTACATCCACTTTCAAAGCGATCTTCTGTGTAAACTTCGCAATTGGATCGGAGGGACTACAGCTGGTACCGGTGCCTGGTTTCTGGCCAGTCTGACCGCTCACAGAGCGATGTCTGTGGTGTGGCCACACCGGGTCAACTCCCTCTGTACACGGCGGATGGTGGTGGGGGTGCTGGTGGCGATGCATGTCTTCCTGGCTGTGGTGTACACTCACTTTCTCTACGGTTATCACGTGCAGCACTTCGACGAAACCAACGAGTCTATCTGCATCCTGATGCAAGGAAGTTATGTGACATTTATCCAAGAAATCTTCACATACATAGACATGACAATATACTGTCTGCTTCCCTTCGTCTGTATCTGCCTTGCCAACAGCGTGCTGGTGTGGAGACTGAGGGCCACTGTTCAGCAAGTCCGCCATCAGTTTGCTGAGAAGGAATCCGTGGCTGCCCGGGAGAGAGCGGCCAGCTCTGTGACCGTGACCATCCTGACGGTGTCTGTGGCCTTCCTGGTGCTGACGCTGCCTGTCTCTGTCTACTTCATCTCTCTCTTCATCTTCGATTATTCCGGGACGATGTCGGTCGACGACCAGGCCAGGAGTTACCTGATCAGAGCGGTCACCTTCATGTTGATGTACCTCAACAGTTCAGTCAACTTCTACCTCTACTGCCTGACGGGGGCCAAGTTCAGAAGGGAGTTCTTGAACTTGTTCTGCTCCAAACCGTCACTCTCTTGATTAAAGATCACTCTCTTAATTAAGATCAACAGACTGCACCAGCAATTTGATTTCCATTTATCTTTGAGGTAATCAGTGATTGAGAACATGCAAACATCAGGTGAAAGATGATATTGAAAATACCGTTTCTCTTGCACAGCATATGTGTTATCAATTAAAAGAGCATTGAGAAAATACTAATGTTTTGTATTCATTCTACGTACTATCAGTTTTGAGACAATACTAATGTTTTGTATTCATTCTACGTACTATCAGTTGAAGGATACTTGAGAATGTAACGTTACTTTATATAGCAAATAATTAATCAAATCCAGCTGAGAATTGGATTTTTTTTTTTTTTTTGGGGGGGGGGCTAATGTATGCTTTATCACTACAATGAAACGAGCGTAGCCCCTTTATCTGTCCATGTTTCATCCCCCCCCCCCCCCCCTCCCCATCCTGGCTGTTCAGTGTTCCACGCTCTCACTATTACAGCTACTAATGATGACAGCAGCAGTCCCTTAACTCGACACCAGCTAGATCTTGCCACTGCCACATGTAGCAGGAAAAACACTCACTCCATGTTATTCAAACCACATCTTCACTCCTCTCTCCAGTTCTCCCCCAGTTAAGATAAGTTGTCACGTGTATTAAGTCAAAGTAAGACGTCGTGTGTTCCATCACACGTTGTTGGTGACACATGTGTAAGATATGGGGGCTTCGACACACCAGTTTCAGTCAAGAATCTAAAATACAGAATGGTAATCATGGATGATGCAAATGGACGCTTGGGTGGAGAGAGGCTTGAAACACTTAGGGGAGAGAGGAGTAAACAAGACGATAGTCTGTGAGTGAGGTGAATGTGTTGAGGGTGGGGGTGGGGTGTGGGGGGAGTAAATAAACTGTTTATCTCTGACACGCTTTTTCACTCTTCCTGTAATCTCTTTCTCGAGAGGAGTCACAAAATGATAAACTAAACTCAGGGAAAATCGTGTGAGGTTGTAGGGCAGAATCCTTAAGGAATGAGTGGAACAACTTGGGTTGACGTCCGCCTCTTCAGTTGTCAAAAGTGGAGTTTTACATCGGTGAAACAAAGAGTCTCACACTCGAACATTTATCATCAGGAGGACACAGTCTTGGCCTAAGAATGCAATCACTGTTTGTCTTCAGCAGCACACAAAGAAGAATGCAATAGCTGTTTGTCTTCAGCGCCACACAAAGAAGAATACAATCACTGTTTGACTTCAGCACCACACAAAGAAGAATGCAATAACTGCTTGTCTTCAGCACCACACAAAGAAGAATGCAATAACTGCTTGTCTTCAGCACCACACAAAGAAGAATGCAATAACTGCTTGTCTTCAGCACCACACAAAGAAGAATGCAATAACTGCTTGTCTTCAGCACCACACAAAGAAGAATGCAATAACTGCTTGTCTTCAGCACCACACAAAGAAGAATGCAATAACTGCTTGTCTTCAGCACCACACAAAGAAGAATGCAACAGCTGCTTGTCTTCAGCACCACACAAAGAAGAATGCAATAACTGCTTGTCTTCAGCACCACACAAAGAAGAATGCAATAACTGCTTGTCTTCAGCACCACACAAAGAAGAATGTAATAACTGTTTTAGCAGCACACAAAGAAGAATGTAATAACTGTTTTAGCAGCACACAAAGAAGAATGCAATAACTGTTTTAGCAGCACACAAAGAAGAATGCAATAACTGTTTTAGCAGCACACAAAGAAGAATGCAATAACTGTTTGTCTTCAGCAGCACACAAAGAAGACTGCAATAACTGATTGTCTTCAGCGCCACACAAAGAAGAATGTAATAACTGTTATAGCACCACACAAAGAAGAATGTAATAACTGTTTTTAGCACCACACAAAGAAGAATGCAATAACTGTTTGTCTTCAGCAGCACACAAAGAAGAATGCAATAACTGTTTGTCTTCAGCCCCACACAAAGAAGAATGCAGTCACTGTTTGTCTTCAGCACCACACAAAGAAGAATGCAATCACTGTTTGTCTTCAGCAGCACACAAAGAAGAATGCAATCACCGTTTGTCTTCAGCAGCACACAAAGAAGAATGCAATCACTGTTTGTCTTCAGCACCACACAAAGAAGAATGCAATCACTGTTTGTCTTCAGGAGCACAAACAGATCCCTGCAGGTTCACCACATCACAGTTTTGTGGGAGACCCCACAGGGCCTTGTCAAGATTGAAGACCAATAGGTCGAAAATATATTTCTTCCCCCAGACCATTCAACACGTCCTTGCTGTTCCTCATTCTCCATGAATACATGTGACCCAGACCATTCAACACGTCCTTGCTGTTCCCCATTCTCCATGCATACATGTGACCCAGACCATTCAACACGTCCTTGCTGTTCCTCATTCTCCATGCATACATGTGACCCAGACCATTCAACACGTCCTTGCTGTTCCTCATTCTCCATGAATACATGTGACCCAGACCATTCAATACGTCCTTGCTGTTCCTCATTCTCCATGAATACATGTGACCCAGACCATTCAACACGTCCTTGCTGTTCCTCATTCTCCATGCATACATGTGATTAATTAAGATCAACAGACTGCACCAGCAATTTGATTTCCATTTATCTTTGAGGTAATCAGCGATTGAGAACATGCAAACACCAGGTGAAAGATGATATTGAAAATACCGTTTCTCTTGCACAGCATATGTGTTATCAATTAAAAGAGCATTGAGAAAATACTAATGTTTTGTATTCATTCTACGTACTATCAGTTTTGAGACAATACTAATGTTTTGTATTCATTCTACGTACTATCAGTTGAAGGATACTTGAGAATGTAACGTTACTTTATATAGCAGTCAAATAATTAATCAAATCCAGCTGAGAATTGGATTTTTTTTTTTTTTTTTGGGGGGGGGGGGGGCTAATGTATGCTTTATCACTACAATGAAACGAGCCTAGCCCTTTATCTGTCCATGTTTCATCCCCCCCCCCCCCTCCCCATCCTGGCTGTTCAGTGTTCCATGCTCTCACTATTACAGCTACTAATGATGACAGCAGCAGTCCCTTAACTCGACACCAGCTAGATCTTGCCACTGCCACATGTAGCAGGAAAAACACTCACTCCATGTTATTCAAACCACATCTTCACTCCTCTCTCCAGTTCTCCCCCAGTTAAGATAAGTTGTCACGTGTATTAAGTCAAAGTAAGACGTCGTGTGTTCCATCACACGTTGTTGGTGACACATGTGTAAGATATGGGGGCTTCGACACACCAGTTTCAGTCAAGAATCTAAAATAACAGAATGGTAATCATGGATGATGCAAATGGACGCTTGGGTGGAGAGAGGCTTGAAACACTTAGGGGAGAGAGGAGTAAACAAGACGATAGTCTGTGAGTGAGGTGAATGTGTTGAGGGTGGGGGTGGGGTGTGGGGGGAGTAAATAAACTGTTTATCTCTGACACGCTTTTTCACTCTTCCTGTAATCTCTTTCTCGAGAGGAGTCACAAAATGATAAACTAAACTCAGGGAAAATCGTGTGAGGCTGTAGGGCAGAATCCTTAAGGAATGAGTGGAACAACTTGGGTTGACGTCCGCCTCTTCAGTTGTCAAAAGTGGAGTTTTACATCGGTGAAACAAAGAGTCTCACACTCGAACATTTATCATCAGGAGGACACAGTCTTGGCCTAAGAATGCAATCACTGTTTGTCTTCAGCACCACACAAAGAAGAATGCAATAACTGCTTGTCTTCAGCACCACACAAAGAAGAATGCAATAGCTGCTTGTCTTCAGCACCACACAAAGAAGAATGCAATCACTGTTTGTCTTCAGCACCACACAAAGAAGAATGCAATCACTGTTTGTATTCAGCACCACAAAAAGAAGAATGCAATCACTGTTTGTCTTCAGCACCACAAAAAGAAGAATGCAATCACTGTTTGTCTTCAGCACCACACAAAGAAGAATGCAATCACTGTTTGTCTTCAGCTTCACACAAAGAAGAATGCAATCACTGTTTGTCTTCAGCACCACACAAAGAAGAATGCAATAACTGTTTGTCTTCAGCACCACACAAAGAAGAATGCAATAACTGTTTGTCTTCAGCACCACACAAAGAAGAATGCAATCACTGTTTGTCTTCAACACCACACAAAGAAGAATGCAATCACTGTTTGTCTTCAGCGCCACACAAAGAAGAATACAATCACTGTTTGTCTTCAGCACCACAAAAAGAAGAATGCAATCACTGTTTGTCTTCAGCACCACAAAAAGAAGAATGCAATCACTGTTTGTCTTCAGCACCACACAAAGAAGAATGCAATCACTGTTTGTCTTCAGCTTCACACAAAGAAGAATGCAATAACTGTTTGTCTTCAGCACCACAAAAAGAAGAATGCAATCACTGTTTGACTTCAGCACCACACAAAGAAGAATGCAATCACTGTTTGTCTTCAGTAGCACACAAAGAAGAATGCAATAACTGCTTGTCTTCAGCACCACACAAAGAAGAATGCAATCACTGTTTGTCTTCAGCGCCACACAAAGAAGAATGCAATCACTGTGCGTCTTCGACACCACACAAAGAAGAATGCAATCACTGTTTGTCTTCAGCACCACACAAGGAAGAATGCAATAACTGTTTGTCTTCAGCACCACACAAAGAAGAATGAAATAACTGTTATAGCACCACACAAAGAAGAATGTAATAACTGTTTTTAGCACCACACAAAGAAGAATGTAATAACTGTTTTAGCAGCACACAAAGAAGACTGCAATAACTGTTTGTCTTCAGCACCACACAAAGAAGAATGCAATCACTGTTTGTCTTCAGCGCTACACAAAGAGATTGCAATAACTGATTGTCTTCAGCGCCACACAAAGAAGAATGCAATAACTGTTTGTCTTCAGCACCACACAAAGAAGAATGTAATAACTGTTATAGCACCACACAAAGAAGAATGTAATAACTGTTTTTAGCACCACACAAAGAAGAATGCAATAACTGTTTGTCTTCAGCAGCACACAAAGAAGAATGCAATAAACTGTTTGTCTTCAGCAGCACACACACACACAAAATGAAGAATGCAATAACTGTTTGTCTTCAGCCCCACACAAAGAAGAATGCAGTCACTGTTTGTCTTCAGCACCACACAAAGAAGAATGCAGTCACTGTTTGTCTTCAGGAGCACAAACAGATCCTGCAGGTTCACCACATCACAGTTTTGTGGGAGACCCCACAGGGCCTTGTCAAGATTGAAGACCAATAGGTCGAAATATATTTCCTTCCCCAGACCATTCAACACGTCCTTGCTCTTCCTCATTCTCCATGCATACATGTGACCCAGACCATTCAACACGTCCTTGCTGTTCCTCATTCTCCATGCATACATGTGACCCAGACCATTCAACACGTCCTTGCTGTTCCATTCTCATGCATACATGTGACCCAGACCATTAACACGTCCTTGCTGTTCCCATTCTCCATGCATACATGTGACCCGTAGCGTGAGGTAAGTCACCGATCTGGGTCACAACAGTTCCAGTTAGTGGCCATTGTAGGAGGGAGGGTGGCGAAAGGAATTTTCACAAGGTAAGAACAAGGCGCCAACCGAGATTTATGATGTCTGCTAATGGTCAGAAAGACGGAAGACACAAATCCGATCAATGTCTGTTCATCAGATAATTACACAAACACAATCCTGATCAATGTCTGTTCATCAGCAATTATACTTATCATCGTTTTGTTCTAAAACACAATCCTGATCAATGTCTGTTCATCACAATTATACACATCTGAAACAAATCTGATCAATGTCTGTTCATCATCAATTATACTTATCATCGTTTTGTTTAAACACAATCCTGATCAATGTCTGTTCATCATCAATTATACTTATCATCGTTTTGTTCAAAGATCGGTGGAAACAATATCACTAAATGTTGATAAATATTTTTATAAACATTGACAATTTGAGTTAAAAAAACAGTTGAAAACGAAATGTAACACAAAATTTTGATATTTTTATAAATATACAGTCATTTCCAACAAAAGAACTGACATTGTCCACAAAGACTACATGACCACTGATACAATATACAGTCATTGTTCAACACAATACTGCCATTGTCCACACACCAAGAACTGACCATTGCCCACACACAAGAACTGACCATGACCACCTGCCTTCACAATACTACAGGTCATTCGATTCATTTCACACACCAAGAACTGACCATTGTCCACACACAAGAACTGACCATTGTCCACACACCAAGAACTGACCATGACCCACCTGCCTTCACAATACTACAGGTCATTGTCCACACACCAAGAACTGACATTGTCACACACCAAGAACTGACCATTGTCCACACACAAAGAACTGACCATTGTCACACACCAAGAAACTGACCCACTGCCACATACTAAAAAGGACCATTGTCCACACACCAAGAACTGACATTGTCCAACACCAAAGAACTGACCATTGTCCACACACCAAGAACTGACCATGACCACCTGCCTTCACAATACTAACAGGTCATTGTCCACACACCAAGAACTGACTATTGTTCACACACCAAGAACTGACCATTGCCCAACACCAAGAACTGACCATTGTCTACACACAAGAACTGACCATTGTCCACACACCAAGAACTGACCATTGTCCACACACCAAGAACTGACCATGACCCACCTGCTTCACAATACTACAGGTCATTGTTCACACACCAAGAAACTGAACCATTGTCACACACCAAGAACTGACCCATTGTCCACACACCAAGACAATGACCATTGTCCACACACCAAGAACTGACCATGTCCACACACCAAGAACTGACCATGACCCACCTGCCTTCACAATACTACAGTCATTGTCCACACACCAAGAACTGACCATTGTCCACACACCAAGAACTGACCGTGACTCACCTGTCTTCACAATACTACAGGTCATTGTTCACACAAGAATGACCATTGCCAACAAAATCCATTGTCCACACACCAAGAACTGACCATTGTCCACACACCAAGAACTGGTCGACCGTGACCCACCTGCCTTCACAATACTACAGGTCATTATCCACACACCAAGAACTGACCATTTCCCACACACCAAGAACTGACCATTGTCCACACACCAAGAACTGGTCGTGACCCACCTGCCAGGTGGAAGATGACACAGGGCAGTACGGGCACTGGGCCCTCGTGCAGCTCACACACCACTGTGACACAGCTGACAGTCGTCAATTGGGGTGTGTGGCCCAGTGGACCCTTCTCACGGGTCAACAGGGGTCACAGCCCGATCAGTATGAGTTTAAAAGGAAAACTTACTGAACAATTTAGTAGTGGGAGAAAAACAAGTGCGGGCTAAACATTCCTCCGTCATTTCATTAATGACTTGGCAAAGATTGAATAAAAAAATTAATTCAAAATAAAAAGGGGAGAGGTAGGGCACTGGGAAAGAAGGGGAAAAGATAATGAAAAATCAGGGAGTTATATTGAAATATACAAATCCTGCACCAGCAGGAAAAGATAATGAAAAATCAGGGAGTTACATCATAAATATACAAATCCTGCACCAGCGGGAAAAGATAATGAAAAATCAGGGAGTTATATCATAAATATACAAATCCTGCACCAGCAGGAAAAGATAATGAAAAATCAGGGAGTATGAAATCATTTATCAAATATACAAATCCTGCACAGCAGGAAAAGATAATGAAAATCAGGGAGTTATATTATAAATATACAATCCTGCACCAGCAGGAAAAGATATGAAAAATCAGGGAGTTATATTATAAATATACAATCCTGCACAGCAGGAAAAGATAATGAAAATCAGGGAGTTATATAATAAATATACAATCCTGCACTGGCAGGAAAAGATAATGAGAAATCAGGGAGTTATATAATAAATATACCAAATCCTGCACTGGCAGGAAATGATAATGAGAAATCAGGGAGTTATATAATAAATATACCAATCCTGCACTGGCAGGAAAAGATAATGAGAAATCAGGGAGTTATATAATAAATATACAAATCCTGCACTGGCAGGAAAAGATAATGAAAAATCAGGGAGTTATATATAAAATATACCAATCCTGCACTGGCAGGAAAAGATAATGAGAAATCAGGGAGTTATATAATAAATATACCAATCCTGCACTGGCAGGAAAAGATAATGAGAAATCAGGGAGTTATATAATAAATATACAAATCCTGCACTGGCAGGAAAAGATAATGAGAAATCAGGGAGTTATATTATACACAGCATATGGAAAGCATCGTAACCCATCTTGAAGGCAGAACAATTCATATTGCCTGTTCCAAGGCCTTTCATCTGCTGATTGGGACTGGTCAGGCAGGCACGGCTGAGCGTGTCTGTGCTCCCTTGGCATCAAACAGAGATAGACCACAGTCTATAATTCTGTATTACTCTCACCACCAAGGGGTCAAATTGAAAACTTAGCCAACATAGAACAATATGTCAAAAATTGCAGACAACCGATGCCCAATACAATATTTGCGCATATTAATCTTCAACATGTCTTTTATTAATGAGTTAAGCGAAAACAATAAGCGACCACAGTTTCACAGTTTCTGTGAAAAGAATTGTTTTGCAATATTGAAAACCTTCCAGAAAATGTAAAATGCAGATTTATGGAGATTTTAACTCGGAGACATCATCACAGACAAGATGATAACAGTATTGATCATTCAGCAAATATTGATTACCGTCATTCTTCTGCTAATTGAAAAAATGCCCCCGTTGACACCTACCATGAACACACACGCACGCACGCACGCACGCACGTACGCACGCACGCACGCACGCACGCACGCACGCACGCACGCACCACACACACACACACACACACACACACACACACACACAACACACACACACTCAAAGTACAAAAGCTCTTCTATCTTGGTAAACAGTTATCGATATTCAGTGCCGAATTACTTGCTATACTTAAATCGTTAGATTTTATTCTAAATTTTCCAATAAAAAGTTCACAAATCTTAATAGGTGTTGATTCTAAAGCAGCAATCTACTCGATCAAGTCTGCATGTCCTTCAATCCGACTTGATATGATATTTGAAATCCATCACATTATTCACCTTTTATCCATGCAAGGCATTACTGTCACTTTTTGTTGGATCCCCTCTCATTGTGGTATAATACCCAACGAGCGTGTAGATCAACTTGCACGAAAAGCAGCTCAAAATGTCAGTGACGCAATACCACTCAAAGTTCCCTTAGATTTGAATGAATGTTTTTCAATTATAAATTCAACGTTAAGAGAAAAAGTTAAAACCTCATTGATGAACTCAGACATTCAATATTATCACAATTGTATAAAATTTAGTGATGGGTACAATGGGAAAACGTTCAAACAAGTCTCCTCCTCGTCTAGGGAGATTGAAAGTTTAATCCATAGATTCCGTTTGAACGCATTGAAAACAAAACATTGTCATAATGTTAAATGTATGTGTGGGAAATCCTAAATGTCAGTCATCTGCTGATTCAATGCCCAAGAGCAAGAGAGCTCCTAAGACATTCAGGTATTGATGGTTACATTGATGGATCGACTTCATTGCCTTTACCATATGTTTTAAACAATTACTCTGTTCTTGACTCAGTTTGTAAGTGTTTGTTAAACAGTTCAATTGGTCCTTATCTGTAGATTTTATCACTTCTCACTTAAAATTGTCAAGGTGGAAGAGGGATGCGATATGAGGGGGGGGGGGGGGGGGAGAGGAGGGGATGTCATATTCTATTAATGGAATAATACACTTCATACACTTGCATACTTCATTCACCCACACATAAACTGTCTGAATCACTATAGTGGAAGGACATTAAACCGACGACCACACACACACACACACACACACACACACACACACACACACACACACACACACACACACACATGGCTAAGTGAAACTCGCTCGTGTGTTTCTTCCATCTAGCCTCTGGTGGCAAAGGCCAAACTTCTGTTCTGTATATTTTGTCCAGTCCGGATGCCAAAGATCTATGTCACAAGTGTAAACATTGAGATTCAGATCTGTGTGTCAGAAAGACGACCTGGACAATTTTCCCCCAACTTCTCAGGGTTTTGAGGCCTTCTTGGCCAAATGAGTGGTCACCTCACTACCCCCTATGGCATCATGACCACACACCCCAGCTAGAATAATGCTGAACCATCAGATTTCAGAGTACGACAGTTGTGTGTGTGTGTGTGTGTGTGTTGTGTGTGCGTGCGTGCGTGCGTGCGTGCGTGCGTGCGTGCGTGCGTGCGTGCGTGCGTGCGTGCGGCGCGAGTGCGTGAGTGCGTGCCTGCGCGCGTATGTGTGTGTGTGTGTGTGTGTGTGTGAATGATAATTTTAAAAACAATAACAAGAATAACAATAGTAATAATAGTAATGTTATGAAAAGTGATAAATTAATTTTTGACCAGAATTCTTAGCGAGTCCGCTAAACAATGGGGACAAACCAACAACAAGACAAAGACACTGTGTTTGTACCTGTAGTTTGGCGTACTACAAGACAAAGACATGTGTTTGTACCTGTAGTTTGGCGTACTACAAGACAAAGACACTGTGTTTGTACCTGTAGTTTGACGCACTACAAGACAAAGACAATGTGTTTGTACCTGTAGTTTGGCGTCACTACAAGACAAAGACACTGTGTTTGTACCTGTAGTTTGAAGCACTACAAGACAAAGACAATGTGTTTGTGCCTGTAGTTTGACGCACTACAAGACAAAGACACTGTGTTTGTCCCTGTAGTTTGGCGCACTACAAGACAAAGACACTGTGTTTGTACCTGTAGTTTGGCTACTACAAGACAAAGACAATGTGTTTGTACCTGTAGTTTGAAGCACTACAAGACAAAGACATGTGTTTGTACCTGTAGTTTGACGCACTATAAGACAAAGACGATGTGTTTGTACCTGTAGTTTGACGCACTATGAGACAAAGACGTTGTGTTTGAGCCTGTTTGTCCCTGTAGTTTGGCGCACTACAAGACAAAGACACTGTGTTTGTGCCTGTAGTTTGGCTACTACAAGACAAAGACGATACATTGGAGAAAATATAAGAACCTTGTATGACATAATGTTTTATCTGGAACAAAATTCTCTTCCTGGTTTACTGGTATCAATTGACTATGAGAAGGCGTTTGATTCGATAAATTGGACATATATGAATAAGATACTTAAAGCTTTTGGGTTTGGGGAAGGTATATGCTCCTAGGTTTCGACATTTTATAAAAATATAAGATCCTATGTAGTTGTGAATGGGAAAGTATCTAAGAGTTTCGAAATAGAAAGAGGGTGCCGTCAGGGTGATCCCATTTCGCCATATCTATTTGTTTTGTGTGCAGAAATTTTAGCATGTAAAATCAAGGAAGACGAGAGAATAAAAGGCATTGAAATACTCAATACGATGTTTAAAATCAGCCAATTTGCAGATGATACAGTGTTCACATTAGAAGGGGATAGGGTTTCGTATGAAAATCTGTTTAAAACTCTTAAAGATTTTGAAGAAATTTCAGGACTAAAACTCAATTATGAAAAAACTGTAAATGTATGGTTAGGAAAACTAAAACACTCAAAATGTGAATATCTTTCCGAAAGGAAAATGAAATGGAATCCACCAAAATATAGGATACTAGGTATTTGGTTCACAGGAGAGTTATCAAAAATGACAGAAATCAACACAGCAGATAAATTTATTGAAGTCAAACAATTGTTTAAAGTTCGGTCAAAACGTATATGTACACCCCTAGGCAGGATTGCAGTACTAAAGTCCATGATTCTTTAAGTCATATACCTTGGATTCTGTTAGCCTACATGCCTCCAGAAGATGTAATAATCAGCTCAGAAAACATGTTTCTGTTTATATGGAAAAAAAAAATGACAAGATCAAAGGAAATTCGCAGTACAACCTGTGGAATGGAGGTTTGGGTTCCACATTTAGCAAATACTACAAGCTTTAAATGACTGGTTAAAAGAATATACACGACAAATTCAAAATGGAAACATATTTAGTGCTACGTTCCGAAATGATTATTGAGTCTGGACTAGAAATGCCTCAGCAATAAAATCAATAATTTTGGAAAGACGTCTTCACTTCGTATTTGATTTGCGGATTCAATGGTTATCTTTAAGCAATTAAATGAGGTGTTAGCAGAGCCTTTATTCTGTAATGATAAGTTTAGAGTTTGTAATGTCGCATTAACTTTAAATGGTAGCTAAAACTATTCTAGTTTAAGGATGTTGTCAATCGGATGGAAATTTTCGATTATAAAACTTTTTCTGAAAACTATGATATCACTGTAAATTACCCGACTTCATGGGCTGTTGTATAGTCATAAAAGGTATTTAAGAAGTGCAAATATTAAAGTAATGACAATAGTTGAATCTTATGAACGAAGCACTTACAAATAATATCAAGCGTTAAATAAGGGATGAAACCCTTTTACAGCACTCTCATCGAAAAAAATAACAATTTGTTGTAAGCTCCTTTTGCAAAATTGGGATGATAAATTATAAATTGTGGTAGACTGGAAACAACAATGAACAAGGAACAAATTAAGATGTAAATTTAAATTAAAATGGTTCAATAAGAATTTGTCAGTTTTTTGGTTACAATTGTATTCTTAAAATGGATTCTTACCACTGTCTTGTACATTTTGTGATACGAAACGATTCTGTTCAACACTATTGTGGCAGTGCAGTTTGCGAAACATTTTGGGGAAATGTGAAAAACATTTAAAGAAAGATGTGATATTGCAGCCAGATGAGTTATGTGGATAGCTGGTTCTTTTCGGAATTGAGAGCATACAAAAATGATGAGTTTGTGAACACATTATCTAGGCTAAAATTATTATATGATGCAGATAAAACAAAATAAACTACTGTCAGTCACTTTTTGAGAGACTTATAAAATATCTTAGGTTGACAATATATGCATTATTCAGAAAAATACATGGAATTTGATAGAAAATGGTTACCCTTATGAAAAACTAATTGTTAGGTTATGGATGAGTTAGACGTGGAGGAATAAGAAAAAGAGGCAAAAAGTAGTTGGGCGGTGATAAGTAGTATGACATTTATGAAAATAGTTATTCTGAGAAACATTCTGATTAACACTTTGACCCTATTTGGACAGTAAACGTGTGATTCATTCCTCGGGTGTTCATGAATGAGAAGAGTTAAAGTTGTACGTTTGTGACCTTCTTCCTTTCTTTTATTTTGGTCGATATTGAAGGACTAATAAAAAGGGAAAAGGTGGCAAGGAGTTACTGTTGAAGTGTTACGACACGAAACGTTGGACATCCTCTACCAGGTACTCTTTGCACTTTTCCTTTATTTATTTGAATCGGTACAGCAGTCACTAACTTTAATTTCTTTTCTTTGTTTTGATGAATGGATATTGATTTATTTCATGTGTATACTTGTGTTTTTTTCCTCCTTTTTACCTTATTCCTGCTCGATTTAGTGTACCAATTTGTAGTTGTAGTATTGTGTGTTTTGTTATTATTCTTTTGTTATTATGATGGAACATCATTTTTAAAAAAAGGACTATGTTTTGTGCTGTGTTTGGCGCACTATAGGACAAAGACGTTGTGTTTGCGCTGTTTGTCCCTGTAGTTTGGCGTACTCACTAATAATCAATTTTTTTAATTTGTTTCAATTTCCGCCTGCAAATATCATATTGAACTATGATAATAGTATAATAACGATAATAACACAACAACAACGATAATAATAATAATAATAATAATAATAATAATAATAATAATAATAATAATATAATTTAATGATAATGATATAGCAATGATAATATTGATAATTATAAAGATGGTAATGATGATAATAACAACAGCAATAGTCATAATAACGACAACAATAATATAATATAATTACCATTGACAATAACAAAAACATTAATAACAATGAGACAAGGCAGGAAGAGGAAAACGAGGAGGAGGGGGGGAGGGGGATAGGAGGAACACAGCGGAGAAGAGGGTGATATAAATTACGGGGAAGATAGATTGTCAGAAGTATAGTAAGAGCAACAGCGACAATTGTAACTAAAATAATAAAATATGGTCGTGTGTCAGACCGAACTCACCGTCACACAACGACACAGGTCCGGGAAAGTGCCAGAGACGGTTCCAGACTGCGGCACTCTCAGACAGAGCTATGCTGGACTTTGCTGTGTTCCCGGGAGGTGTCACAACAACGCCAGTACGACCTGTCCGTTGTGCCATGCGCTGATGGTGATAGAATGAACCGTGGTCTGTGACTTGTGTAATGACCCCATGGGGTCATTCTTCACAGCTGTTACCATGGCACTGCAGGCAGGACGTGGGAGAGACATCCACGTCCATTGGTTTATGACCAGTCGGAACGTGTTAATTTAATCCACGTCCATTGGTTTAATGACCAGTCAGGAACGTGTTAATTATCATCCACGTCCATTGGTTTAATGACCAGTCAGGAACATGCGTTGATTATCATCCACGTCCATTGGTTTAATGACCAGTCAGGAACGTTCATTAATTATCATCCACGACCATTGGTTTAATGACCAGTCGGAACGTGTTATTATAATCCACGTCATTGGTTTAATGACCAGTCAGGAACGTGTTAATTATCATCCACGTCCATTGGTTTAATGACAGTCAGGAACGTGTTAATTATAATCCACGTCCATTGGTTTAATGACCAGTCAGGAACGTGTTAATTATCATCCACGTCCATTAGTTTAATGACCAGTCAGGAACATGTTATTATCATCCACGTCCATGGTTTAATGACCAGTCAGGAACGTGTCGTTAATTATCATCCACGTGCATTGGTTTACTGACCAGTCAGGAACATGTTAATTATCATCCAAGTCCATTCGTTTAATGACAGTCAGAACGTGTTAATTATCATCACGTCATTGGTTTAATGGTTTAATGACCAGTCGGAAAGTGTTAATTTCACCGGTCATTGTTAATGACCAGTCAGGAACGTCCATTATTAATCACGCCATTGGTTTAATGACCAGTCAGGAACGTGTCTTAACTATCATCCACGAGCATTGGTTTAATGACCAGTCAGAAAATGTCATTAATTATCATCCACGTCCATTGGTTTAATGACCAGCCAGGAACGTGTCGTTAATTTATCATCCACGTCCACTGGTTTATGACCAGTCAGGAACGTGTTAATTTAATCCACGTGCATTGGTTTAATGACCAGTAAGGAACGTTGTGGTTAATTACCATCCACGTCCATTGGTTTAATGACCAGTCAGGAACGTGTCTTTAATTATCATCCACGTCCATTGGTTTAATGACCAGTCAGGAAACGTGTCGTTCATATCATCCAAGTCCATTGGTTTAATGATCAGTCAAGGAACGTGTTAATTATAATCCACGTCCATTGGTTTAATGACCAGTCAGGAACGTGTTAATTTATCATCCACGTCCATTGGTTTAATGACCAGTGAGGAACGTGTTAATTATCATCACGTCCATTGGTTTAATGACCAGTCAGGAACATGTTAATTATCATCCACGTCCATTGGTTTAATGACAGTCAGGAAGTGTCGTTAATTATCATCCACGTCCATTCGTTTAATGACCAGTGGAACGTGTCGTTAATTATCATCCACGTCCATTGGTTTAATGGACAGTCAGGAACATGTTAATTATCATCCCGCCATTGGTTTAATGACCAGTCAGGAACGTGTCGTTAATTATCAACCACGTCCATTGTTTAATGACCAGTGAGGAACGT
The DNA here is from genome assembly GCA_018398815.1 of Conus ventricosus. Classification (NCBI taxonomy): domain Eukaryota; kingdom Metazoa; phylum Mollusca; class Gastropoda; order Neogastropoda; family Conidae; genus Conus; species Conus ventricosus. The sequence continues at coordinate 60,953,706 of CM031624.1, read as the reverse complement.
GTTAATTATATCCGTCCATTGGTTTAATGTCCAGTCAGGAACGTGTCCTTAATTCATCATCCACGTCTTGGTTTAATGACCAGTCAGGAAGTGTCGTTAATTTCTCCACGTCCATGGTTTAATGACCAGTCAGGAACATGTCGTTAATTATCATCCACGTCCTTGGTTTAATGACAGTCAGGAACGTGTGGTTAATTATAATCACACGTCCATTGGTTAATGACCAGTCAGGAACGTGTCATTAATTATCATCACGTCATTCGTTTAATGACCAGTCAGGAATGTGTTATTTATCATCCACGTGCATTGGTTTAATGACCAGTCAGGAACGTGTCGTTAATATTCATCACGTCCATTGCTTTAATGACCAGTCTGGAACGTGGTCGTAATTATCATCCACGTCCATTGGTTTAATGACACAGTCAGGAATGTGTTATTTATCATCCACGTGCATTGGTTTAATGACCAGTCAGGAACGTGTCGTTATTATTCAATCCCGTCCATTGGTTAATGACCAGTCAGGAACTGCCGTTATATCATCCACGTCCATTGGTTTAATGACCAGTCAGGAACGTGTATTAATTATCATCCACGCCATTGGTTTAATGACCAGTCAGGAACGTGTCGTTAATTACATCCACGTGCGTTGGTTTAATGACCAGTCAGGAGCGTGCTAATTATCGTCCACGTCCAATGGTTTGATGACCAGTCAGGAACGTGTCGTTAATAATCATCCACTGCGTTGGTTTAATGACCAGTCAGGAACGTGTGTTAATTATATCCAGGTCCATTGGTGATGACCAGTCAGGAACGTGTCGTTAATTATCATCTACGTCCATTGGTTTAATGACCAGTCTGGATGTGTTAATATCATCCACGTCCATTGGTTTATGACCAGTCAGGAACATGTTAATTTCATCTACGTCATGGTTTCATGACCAGTCGGAAATGTAAATTATCATTCCACGTCCATTCTTTAATGACCAGTCAGGAACGTGTGTAATTATCATCCACGTCCATGGTTTATGGTTTAATGACAGTCAGGAACGTGTATTATCATCCACGTCCATTGGTTTAATGACCAGTCAGGAGCGTGCCATTAATTACATCCACGTCCATTGGTTTAATGACCAGTCAGGAACGTGACATTAATTATCATCCACGAGCATTGGTTTAATGACCAGTCAGGAACGTGTCGTTAATTATCATCACGTCCATTGGTTTAATGACCAGTCAGGGACGTGTGTAATTATCATCCACGTCCATTGGTTTAATGACAGTCAGGAAGTGTTAATTTATCCACGTCCATTGGTTTAATGAACAGTCAGGAACGTGTTTATTATATCCACGTCCATTGGTTTAATGACCAGTGAGGAACGTGTTAATTATCATCCACGTCCATTGGTTTTAATGACAGTTTCAGGAATCGTGTTAATTATCATCCAAGTCATTGGTTTAATGACCAGTCAGGAACATGTTAATATCATCCACGTCCATT
>CM031624.1:60930174-60941366 GCA_018398815.1 Conus ventricosus | reverse complement strand
AACACTAATACCGTAAAAGCCGATAAACACCGGTTTGGTCCAACTTAAACATCCTTTTTCTTCATCATAATGCCAACCAGACTGTCGTTAAATCTTCTTAAGTCTTGATAGTTAGGTTTAGAGGCTAACTTAATTGGCTTGTTTTTCGTTTATAATTAATTTTACATCTTTAACGTTTGTGTGGATTTTCCATAGTTTAGCAACCCAGCTGTTGTTTCACATTTTAAACAGAAGTCCTTTTTCTGAAGCATCAGTGCTTGGGTTCTAAGACAGTATTCTCTTCTTGATTATGGGCCTCATGAAAGGCATCTTTGGTCAAAACCAAGATTAATGATTCCTGTGAAAATAGTACGTTTCAGTCCATCCTTAGTAAAACTGTAGGAGTCTGTATGGCACACATATTCAGTCTTTGTCGAGATTGGGTTACAAGTTTAGGAGGTTCTGTGGGCTCATCTTTAATCTTTCTGCGGCTAAGGTAATCGTTTTGTGAATCGTGTAATTCTTTAGGATAATCTAAGTCTACTTTCTAAGAATAGTCCTGCTGGATTATCAGAGTAACTGTACTGATCCTAACACTGATATTAACTTCATGAGGCCCTTTTAATCATTTTAAAGTTCTTCAGTGAAGCGGTTGACTCATGGTCCATCATACAAGATTGTTGGCGTCTAAGTATGAGGACATTAAGATAGTTGGACGGTTTAGTGGGTGTCACGAGTTTTCACGAGCCTACGACTTTTTGGACCCATCTAGGGTGGCGGAATATTCATTTGTTTTATTTCGTTGCCCCTGTTTGTCGTTAGCCTTCCCTTGATGTGGCTGTGGTGCGGTTGCACCTTGTGTAGTTCAAGCTCAACTTCGGACTTGCTTTCTCTCTCTTTCTCTCTTATTCCACTCCCTCCAGTGCTAATCATTCCTGTAGCTTCAAACAGTGCTGGTATCCTTTCTCTCGAACTTGCTGTCTATCGGCCCTCTCTTCGCCTGTTCTTTTAACACTGTCCACTGCTCATTTCTTTTAGTTTGAAGTATGCTCACTCTGTGACGCAGCATGGCAATGTTGGCCGCCATCGTTGATCTGAGGAGGTTAGCTCTTCACCTCGAGCGGAAGATGTCCTGGAGCGCCTGCTCCGGTCTTGGTTCTTCACCGTATCATCGAGTACAGTCGGTATCTTTCAACTCCTACAGACGGCCTGTAGGAGAGGGAACATCACTTCTTCTTTTCCGCACCTTGGCCATCTGTCCTCTCGAATGGACAGAGGGCAGAAGAGTCGTTTTGACCCGCCTCTTCTGGTCACCTACGGTAGCTGGTAAGCATCAGTTTCGTGTTTGTTTTGTTTTGTTTGTTGTTGTTAGCCGGCTTTAGTCTTCTCTCTTTTGCGCAATTATCTTTGTTTCGAAATGTAACGAGAAATATTGTGTGAGACCTTTTCCTCTGGTTAATTCAATCTTTAACCTGGCCATTCTAAATTATTCCCAAAATTCTTTCTCCTGTTTTATGCATCTGGTGATGCGGTAGTCGGTGGCCGATGGAAGAACCTTGGATTCAGGGTTGGAACTTGCTTGGGGTGGTCTCGCCTCGTCCCCCCCCCCCCCCCCCCCCCCCCTTCACATTCGCCGGACTCTTATCCTTCGCCACCGTCTGTTTGTGTGTCAGAGAACGAGTTTTTATTTCGCGAGCGTGCGTACGCATGATTTGTCGTTTGGAATGCGCGTTGGAGATTTTTTTATTTTGAAATGAGGCCTATAAAATGTACAATTAAGCCATTGAATTATTAATTGCAATGGGTGGCAGGGTATAAAGCGCTGGTCGCTGTGTTGGTTATTTCCTAAGAAAGGCAAATGTAAACGTGAGTAGAGAAGGGTGAAGATAATTCATATTTGTTTTATAACTCTGTTGATTTAATGCAGTCTTTTACCTGCATCGTGTGAGAAGACCCTAGTGAACATTCCTGATTCGATGGTTACTGTGTTATGCTCAGTCTGTGGTTGAGCTGGATTATTGGTGCATTTAGTAGACTTCCCCCTCGCCCATCAGGCGAGAGGCTGTTAATCGATTTGACAGCATGGGTGGGTCAGACTGTATGACGCGGGTTACCAGTACCCTTATCTCCTTCCTTCTTTCCTTCCCTCCCTGTCTTCTCTCTCTCCACCAGCTACGCTTCCCCCCCCCCCCCCCCCCCCTACGGGGCTATCCACCCGGAGTCTGGACTGATGGTGCATCGCTGGACAAGCCACACGCTCAGGTCGGGACCGGCGGACAGTAGATGAGCCCGCCGTCTTGACTGGCCGGCCCTACCCCGTCCCAGGAACCTCCAGTCACAGCGCTACGTTTTCCCCCCCCCCCCCCCCCCCACCCGGACGCGCTCTTCACTGCCTGCTTGTGTGTCGAGGGTGTCGGCTGTGGAGCGAATCCTCAAAGAACCAACCCGTTTCGGGAGCACCTATCACAGGGTGCTCCCCAGTAGACCTTGACGGAGGCAAGGTGTGGAGGCACTCCAGGGTGTGGGAAGGATGATGCTGGAAATGTTTCTTTTATAATTGGTGTATACGTCATATGTGTTGGAATGCTGTAATGTGATTGTGACGTGTATGGTAAATGTTTATTTATAATCTGCATGTTTGTGTGGTTTGAAATGCTGATGTGATTGTGCATGTTTTTATGCGTTGGAAGCTTGATTGTGATTGTGCATGGTGCAGTGTTTGAAATATTTATTTGCGATTGTGTGTTTGTGAATTAAATGGGGTGTTGTAGTCGTAATCTTTATTGTGTGGTCTCATGCGGGCGTGTGAGGTCAGTCACTTCGCCTTCACTCCCCATCTAACGATCCTGTCATGCAGACCTCCTGGGGTTGGTCGTGACAATTGTGGGGCTTGTCCGGATGTGCAGGCTCCTGACTGTCTCTCTCGTTTCGCGGCGTAACCTGCTTAGTTCTGTCTGATTTGTATTCATTTAGTTAGTTTGTCGTGTTGTTTGTGGGTGTTTGCTGGGTACTCAAGCGTGAAGGAGTCTTGGTGGCCTGAAGGAACAATCCGGTTGACCGGGGTCGAGGTGAGACCGAGGAGTCAACCGCGTCCCAACCTCCTTCCGCCGGGTAACTCACGCAGGTACGGCCGTAATCTTGCCTTTCTGTTGCCGCTCAGTCTTTCCATTCCTGTTTTGTGATGTAGCCAGTTTTTTTTTTTTCTTTTTTTTTTTTTTTTTCTCTACCGTTATTGAGTACAGGGGATGTATCGGACGTTTAGTGTCATTATTTTTTTCCTCTCTCCCGGATTCCGCTGCCTGTTTGTTTTCCGCCAGCCCGCACCGCACTGTTGCTCGTGCTGTGAGCGCGGTGGATGCCAGAGTGGGGGCAGCCGGACATAGTTTTTTGTTTTGTTTATTTTTCGGTGAGCCCCACCGCACTGTTTTTGCTCTGTGCGTAGAGCCGGTGTTTGCCAGAGTGGGAAGCAGCCGAACTCGTCCGCACACATGCACACACATACATACACACATATACACACACCCCTAAAATATTTTTGTTTTTTCAAGTGTATTGTCTTACCCCTGTATTTGATAACTGTGATATAGTTGTCATGGCAACGTCCGGTGTTGGTGGGATGCTACTCGGCGTCGAAGAAGAAGGTCCCTTCTAAATGTAGTCCCCACGATTAGTACCAGCACTTCGACTACAGTGACTTCCACTTATTCCAGGCTGTAGCCGATAGTCAACGAGTACTTTCACATCTTCTTCGCTAGGGGTTTATCCTGCGAACCCCTACAGCACTTCCGCGTCGGAACCGCCGTCAAGTAGAGCGAAGCAACTGTGTGGCTTCTGTAGATCGCAGAAACCAAAGCCCCCTATTACTCATGCTTCCCCTCGTGAGAGTATGCCCCGGGGGACTTTCCTCATGGAAAGCCGAACCAAGGACGGGTCAAACGGTCACCTCCCGTGTTCGGAGTTGTGAATCGCCCAGATATCGCCTTCTGTCCTGATGTTTCTAGAGCAACAGCGACGAAGATCTGCCAGAACAGGAAGCCCTTCGTAAGGAAAGATGCTTCCAGGCAGGAAGCCCTTCGTAGGGAAGAGTCTGCTCAGCGTAGGGAAGAGTTTGGAATAGGATGAGGCCTCTGGCAAGAGTAGACGACAGACAGAGAAATCTGCGCTAGGGAAGAGACTATTCAGCGAGGGAGGAGGCTGCCAGACAGGAGGATAGGCGTAAGAGGAAGAGGCGTGCCAGGCAGGAACCCTCGTAGGGGAAGAACTAACAGGATGGAGGCTCTGCGTAGGGAGGAGATAGGTACAACTTCTTTCGCGTCTCCGCATCTGAAAGTCAGGGTTAATCTACCACAGGTGATAGAGTAAGAGGCCCAAAGTTAAAGCTTCCAGATTCCTAGGCCAAGTGAGGACATTGATATTCCTAGAGCTTTTGGACAAGGTGCTAGTTCATACCAATTGTCTGAGGAACAAAAGCATGCACCTTTTTTCTGGATATCTGGTGCTGCAAGGAGTGGTTGCTCACTCAAATGAAGTGCTCTTATGCAGACATCAGTTGGCTCTGCGTAAGCCGTTTCCACCTACCCCCGAGACTAAGAGGAAGTTTCAGTTCCATGAAGAAAATAACGACAGACTCGTGCAGTTTGGTGATAGCCTGCGCAAAACGCTAAGGGTACTGGCGTCAGTTGCTAAGTTGGAGCTTGAGGATCTGATCCACATTGAACAGCTCACCAACACTGTGTCCCCCAGCGTTGAGGAATCCGGATAGGCAAGACAGCACCTCAGGATTTCGCGCTGCGATTCACATGACCGCTGAGTGTTTGCTGAAGCTCGCAGGGCTTATGGGCATCGCCCAAAACGGAGAGGAAGCCCTCCAACAGGAATTATAGTGGCAATAAGGCGCCGACAACTGCTAGCGGGGTGAACAAGCAGACAGTCCCAACGGGACCTTTAGCACCTCGATTGTTTTCTTTGTGTCGTCCTGGCCACATCAGAAAATTGCCCTAGAGCCGCTGGTAGTCATGGGGCTAGTCCCTTTCCAGCATCCTCGTTCCCTCGGCTAACGTGGTTCCATCCCAGCTTCTGGTGATCAGTCTAGTGCCCAGTGTTTCTCTCTGTTGTTGGTTCATCCTTGTCGACACCATCAGGATTCGGGAGCAACAAAACACTTTTTGTGGATAAGGATATAAGTTTCCCCTAAGGCCCGGCGAGGGGCGCAGTTACGATGTGTGCGGGTTGGAGGCTGTTTTACCTCCACCTCGTCCTTCAGTACTCGTTCTATCTCCACCCCACTTCTGGGCGAATAATGGGCCATCGCGGGTGGAGCGACCATATGTATTTCCCTTCTCATGAGGAAATACTGTCACCTTTGCTGACGGACGCAGTCCGTCCCTGTCTACGGTTCTGCCCGTAAGGCGTGTGTGGGAGTCACACCACACCGCCAAAGCTAAGAAGCAGAACAGAATTGCGTCCCGTTCTCCAGCCGATCTCTTACGACGTTCTGGACAGGGGCCGAAACCTGCTGAGCATTATCCGTCTTCAGGCCAGGACTTGGATGTCCAACGCCTGCGCCAACTGTGGATCATCCTGCTCAGTCTGCCGACACGCCAAGGTGAGCTCAAGCTCACAAGGGGATCCTCTTTAGGGTTTCACTCAGGCAGATCGTGTGGCCAAGCAGCATGTTTGTTTTCCACCCAAAAGCTGAGGGAATCTGTTCTCCCGGCAGGCCCATGATTCACCTAGGGGTCAGGTCCATATGGGATTCAAGCGACTCTCGAGAGAGTAAACAGACTTCTTTCTGGCCAGGGATGAACTCGCAGGTTAGGCAGTACTGCCGCAGTTGCGATGTCCCTGCAACGACAAACGCCTAAGGGTCGCTTGAAGCGTGTTCCCCCTAGGGTCCAGTGCCTCTAGTTGGGGAAGCCAATCAGCAAGGTTCGTGTCGACCTGTGGGACCCATTAAGCCCACTATCCATCGCGTCACCGCACACTTCGGTAGTGGTAGAAACTGCGACTCGATGCCCCAAGGCTGCCCGCCGCTTAGACTATCGATACCCCTACTATCGCTGAAGCTCTCCGGCTAGATTTGGACGCTCACTGGCGTGCCCAAAAGAAGTACGGCCGGAGTTTGTACTGGAGAGCGATCAACATCCTCTCCGTTCCCCCCCCCCTTTTTGGACCGATCCGGCCCAGTCAGTCGTCGACCCATGAGTTAGGCAGTGGAGCTGCAGATCATGCGTTTCCCCTTCCTCATAGCAAGGTTTCCTGGAATACGATGCTGACTATCGTAGCCGAGCACGTAGTCAGCGAGCATTTGGGAAAAATCGGTCAGAGGACACTTCCCCTCAACCCGGGTTATATCCCCTTATGGTCTCTGTATAGGTATTGTATTGACAGTTTTCACTTCAGTGATGTTAACGGTACGAATCAACCAGTGGTTCGGATTGTTACTTACATGGTTGAAGGTTCGCTTTTAGTTGTTATGATTAAATGTAGTATAATGTATTTCCTCGTGTGATTCTATCGTAAATGTTTGTATGGGATTCCTCTACTCCTGTCGAGCACAGAGAGTTGGTTCGGTCCTTGTTGTGAATTTGCACATGCTTCAACGACATCACTCTAGAGCACTGTATCTCAGAAACAGATGCTTTTAGAAGGGGTTTGTCATCGAGGTTGTCACGAGGCCTACGACGTTTGAGACCCCTCTAGTGGCGGAATTATCATTTGTTTATGTCGTTGCTGTTTGTCGTGTATCCGTCCCTTATGAGCTTGTGTGCGGTTTGCACCTTGTGTAGATCAGCTCAACTTCCGGTTTGCTTTCCTCTCTTTCTCTCTTTTTCCACTGCCCCTGCTATTCATTCATTACCTGTAGATTCACGGGTAGCTGGTAACCTTTCACTCTGAACTTGCTGTCTATCGGCCTCTCGCCTGTCATTTTACTGTCGCACGTGCTTCATTTCTTTTTAGTTTGTAAGTATGCTCACGTCTGTGACGCAGCATGGCATGTTGGCCGCCATCGCTGAGGAGGTTAGCTCTTCACTCGAGCGGAAGATGTCGCTGGAGCGCCTGCTCCAGTCTTGGTTCTTCAACCGATCATCGAGGGTACAGTCGGTATCTTCAATTCCTAAGTCGGTCTGTAGAGAGGAACAACACGTCTTCTTTGCCGCACTGTGCCTCTGTCCCACCTCGACTGGAACAGAGCAGAGAGAGGTCGATTGAGACCCCCGCCTCCTTCTGGGTCCACCCACGGTAGCTGGTAAGGACTTCAGTTTCGTGGTTTGTTGTTTTGGTTTGTTGTTGTTAGCCGGCTTAGTCTTCTCTTTTGCGCAATTTTTCTTTTGTTTCGAAATTGTAAGAGAACTATGTGTAGACCTTTCTTTCCTCTGGTTACTTCAATCTTTATTAACCTGGCCATTCTAAATTATTTCCAAATTCTTTCTCCTGTTATGCATCTGGTGATGCGGGAGTCGTGGCGATGGAAGAAACCTGTGATTCCAGGGTTGGAACTTGCTTGGTCTCGCTCGTCCCCCCCCCCCCCCCCCCCCCCCCCTGTCCACATTCGCCGGACTCTTATCCTTCGGCCACCGTCTGTTTGTGTTGCAGAGAGAACGAGTTTTATGTTCGCGAGCGTGCGTACCATTATTTGTCGTTTGGATGCGTGGTTGAGATTTGTGTTATTTGAAAATGTGCCTATAAAATGTGCAAGTATCCATTGAATTATTATTTGCAAATGTGGTGGCAGGTATAACGCGATGGTCCTGTGTTGTTATTTCCTAAGAAAGGCAAATTTAAACGTAGTGAGAGAAGGTGAAGATAATTCATATTTGTTTTATAACCTTTGATTTAATGCAGTCTTTTACCTGCATCGTAATGAAAAGACCCTAGTGAACATTCCTGATTCGATGGTTTACTGTGTTTATGCTCAGGTCTGTTGTTACTGGGATTATTGTGCATTTAGTAGACTTCCCCTCGCCCATCATGCGAGTGGCTGTTAAGAATTACAGCATGGTCAGACTTACGTGGACGGGCGGGTTCCATACCTTCCGCCTTCCTTCTCTTCCTTCCCTCTCCTTTCTTCTCTCCTCCCAGCTACGCTCCCCCCCCCCCCCCTTCCGGGGCTTCACCCGGAGTCTGGACTGGATGGTGCCACGTCGCTGGTCGAGGCCACGCTCTGGACGGGACCCGCGGACTGGTAGAGGAGCCCGCCGCTTGACTGGCCGGCCTTGACACCCCCGTCCAGGACCTCCAGTAACAGCGCAACTTCCCCCCTCCCCCCCCCCCCCCCCCCCCCCCCCGACGCGCTCTTCCACTGCCTGCTTTGTGTCGAGGGTGTCGGCTTGAGCGACCTCCCTCAAAGAACCGACCCGGTTCGGAGCACGTAGTGCGACAGTGTGCTCCCATAGACTTGACGGAGAGACAGGGGTTTTGAGGCACTCAGTTGTGGGAAGGGATGGATACTGTAAAAGTTTCTTTAAAATTGTGTATACGCATAGGTGCTGGAATGCTGTAATTGTGATTGTGTACGTCGTATGGTGAAATGTTTATTTATAATCGTGCATGTTGTGTGTTTGGAATGCTTGATTGTGATTGTGCATGTTGTGTGCGTTGGAATGCTTGATTGTGATTGTGCATGGTGCGTGTGTTGAAATTTTTATTTGCGATTGTGTGTGTTGTGAATAAATGGGGTGTTGTATCGTAATCTTATTGTGTGGTCTCTGCGGGGCGTGTGAGGTCAGTCACTCCCTTCACTCCCATCTAGACCGATCCTGTCAGGGCAGACCTCCAGGGGTCGGTCGTGACAGGGGGATCATTGTCGTCTAAATATTTGTTGTTAGCTTTGCAGTAAGGATGTGAGGTCATGCTAATACTTCCCCTTAGACCGTCTTCAATCATCTGAAGTGTGGGTAGATCAGAAATTAAGTCAATCTGAATGTTTGTAGACTTTAAGAATGCACCCCAAGAAAGGCTGGGCAGAGATGTAATGTGATGAGTCTAAGCTGTAATGTTTCATGCATGTAGATCTGTAATTCTGAAAGACGTCTGCCAATAAACACACGTCAGCCAATAAATATTGATCATGATAATCGCCCATTGTTTCACAGTGTAATTCTGTCCAGGCTTTTTGAGCGTATTCATATTCAGCATCAGTTATGTCTTTGCCTCTAAGACTAGAAAAGAAAGCGCCTTTAGGAGGAAGTGAGTCTTCATCGAACCTATCCCACGAGTTCATGTATTCATAAGGATAAACTCCTTTGCGCACTAAAGATGGGTCAAAGTATTGTTTAGTGATTGGAAAGTCTTGTAGAGATCCCGCTAATTTATCCAAACTCCCCATCAGATGTTGGGCAGAGTCAAAAAAGGATAAAGAGTCAAGAGTAAAAGTCATGTACTTTTCTGAAGACTGTGCAATGCAGGTAACCCTCTTATATTCAGATGTCACTGCTTGCATGATAAAATGAGAATCGTAGCCTCGTAGGTTATGAAAGAAGATAGGCAGTTTCCATTTTTTGGGGTCAATCTTAAGTTGAAGATTACAATTGTTGTGTGTTGCTCCTCTGAATTTTCCAGTAATGTGATCGTGGTCTCTTACTGTCACGTCTTTACTGTTAGGTGTTAGCTCTAAGCCGCAAATCCAGCAGTGTGTAGATGAGTCAAAGCGTTCAGGGTCTTCAGGAGTCATAACAATGTCTGAAAGGTTCAGTTGATTGGATAGCTGATTGCAAAGTTGTTTCATCTGCTCTAAAAATATACTAGCTGCGTTGGGGCCTCTGTAAATCTCTGGGCGTGTGTGTGCCCCGTCTGACCTAATAACAATAAACGCATAAGAACAGATCTGATGGTGGGTTAATAAGGTTGTTTTTTGTTCTTGCTGTTGGGGACCGCAGTACTGCGGTAAATTTGATTCAAAGTCAGCATAAACCACGTTTTGGGCTCATTTGCATTTTGTGTAAATTTTTAAAACTAACTTAGACCATGGTTTAGGTGTGAGGAGTTTGTTTCACAGTCTACAAAACTTTTACAATGAGTTTCATGGCTGGCAGCTGCTTCTATAGTAGGGATTCTGCCCAGACACCTTCTACAAAGCCCTTGTTTAGCATGATCCTTGATGTAAAAGCCATAAGTCTGCTTATTGTTCTGATTAATACATAATGACTCTTTGTACTATCTGCAAACAGGTTTAAGTCTACATGTTTGTTAAGTGGTTCACAAAAGTAGGAGCGTTGGGAGAAACCCTTAGAGGCACTAGATTGTCTTCTACAGACCATTTGTATACGTTTACAGTGATTGGTTTGTTTTGCTCTTCAAACTGAGATATACTGTTTATACTTACCGAAAGGTTATGTTATCAAAGTTCAGCTCTTGTTTTATATTGTTCATAATTAGATACTCTGTTTGCATGATTTTTTGACAGGATGTAAATGCGCTAAAACACACCACATAAAACACATGTTGTCAGAATTATGTATGTTTAAGACTGCTCGTTTTAAAACTAACTCTTTTGGGAGAGGAAGGTGAGAATTGCCGACTATAGGACAGAACTTTGTTTGTCTTAATCTGATTTTCAAGGACTGTCCCCTCAGACCATCCAGAACCCTTAACTTTGCCTCCTCACTTTTCATGGTTAAACTGTGTAAGCATGTAATCAGCCCAGTCAGAGTTAAAGTCGTGATAGTGATTACTTCTTTCTGCTTGTTGAAACCCAGACTTCCATGTTATCACCGTCAGGCGTTATATAATCAATCAGAACGGCCAACCCGCACTTTTACTGGTGGCTTCATCTGAAGAAACTCTGGGATTTTAGAGATAGCATGTGTCACGCTTTCATGAACGTTTGTAGGGGTAATGATGTCCATGTCTACTTCGCTAAACATATTGCTTAATTGTTTGTCACTACCAAATTTTCTTCCAGCGTATATAGTTTTCTATCCTCGAATTTACTTGTGGTCGTCATTTTTAAAGCCACAATATTTACGTAAATTTAAAAAAAAAATGTAAATAAAAGTAAGTAAAACAGGTTTTTATTCTTCACCCAAGCGTTGCAACACTTCAAGACAGGTTAACCTTACAATAACCCCCCGCTAATATTTAGCTTTGTCTGAATCATACAGCTAATGTTCATCACTTTGATTGCTTCGTTAAATAGTTCACTATGATATTTTATTATATTGTTTACATCATTCTCAAACCCAAATTCACTAAAATCAATGTTTACCACTTTC
>CM031624.1:60915174-60922674 GCA_018398815.1 Conus ventricosus | reverse complement strand
TTCAAACGTTGTGTAGACTTGTATTTGTATTAATAATAAAATAATTTACAATCGTAGAGCATGGAAAACCATGGTACTGACCAATCGTAATTATCCAAGTGTCAGTTGCTTCTCCGTCCGCGCATGTGCAGTAAGTGTTGACCGTTGCTTCTTACAAGACCGGTCAACCAGGTCGACGTGAAATTTGGCTCGACACGAAAGGTCTAACTTTTCGAAGAAGAACAAGCCTGTCGAAGGAATCAGTCGAGGCCAGACTGAAACGGGACTGCAGGGCATTCGACGACACCCACAACCTTTGCGGGGAAGGCGTTAACGAGTCTCATTGTTCCGTGGGCAAAGTCGATAGCTGTAGTCATAGAAGACTGTGTTGAGGTAAATAGATCGAAACCATTTTTTCGTATAGCGCAACAAAATTTATTTCAATATAATCGTAATTAAGGCACATTTACCGGTTCAATAACATTTTTGTGCGCGCGATCATCTAAAATGCTCTGAATTAATTATTTCAGATCTACCAGTCAACACGTATGATTGATTGTGGAGCTGTCATTTTCATCTGTTTGCTCTCATCATATCGTGTTGTCATGTATTGATCTATATTATGCAAATTCTATTTCAGTTCACCATTGCATGCAACATATTTAGAAAGATATGATATTTGTGTGAATGCAGATTAATATTTAAAAGAATCGTAAACGAGTTCAAGTTATGAACGAAACATTTTCTTGGATCTAAGTGATCTGTGTAATATGAAGGTTAACGTGATTCGACTTAATCTGTTCAAGGATTAAATATGATTATAATTCATCAAGCATCAAGCCTTGGCGAATAACACAGTCAAGGCAGATTGGAATATTCATGTACACTTTCCTTCTTTGTCAATGAGTTTTGTCATAAAGCAAATTTTTGGAGGAATCAATTGTAAATGATAGAGCAAGCTAGTGCAATTGTAAAGTGTGTTTGGAGCGTGTAGTGGGTGGATTAGTGATGTGCCATTAGAGTGCAAGATTTAAGACGATCGTTATCTTGCAGGTCCTTTTCCTATTCCTATCCTTTTCCTTTTCCTTTCTCCTGTATCCGGTTTACTATTCCTCCTTCCGTATCTTCATCCTAATCTTCGTCACGCATCCTTATCCTGCTGCATTCTTCGTTGAGAGGAACGTGCTGGTGTGTCAAACCTTCTCGGATTCTGGAGGTGGACACTAAGCATCAACGGAACTCCGGAACACTACAGGATTCTGTGAAGCTGAGTGCAAATTATACAAACACATCCCTCCACATTCAAGCACGCTACAACGCACTCAGACATTTTGCATTTTTCTTGTTTATTGAATAACTATATTCCAAGTGTATTCTCCGGACATTTTAGCACAAACGGACAATTCGTATTTGTGCTACTGCAAAAAAACGAAGTGGAGAAGGACAGAAACTTTGCTGTATCAAGTGAATGTGCATGATCAGTTTCTTTTGTGTGTAATTCATTTTCATAAGCGCAAACGGACATCAGCATTCAAGCAACCAAACAACATTCTCATTGCAGATCATCATCATCGTTACTCATACTTTATTAAATTCAGTTGTTGTTATCAAAATCAAACCTCTTGTTCCATCTTTAGAAAGAAAGTGAAGGGTGTGGACGAAAGTTTAACTTTCCTACAACGGTCTATCGTTCTTGTCTGAACATTCAACCATCATTTATGAATGGGGTTTTATAAATCCGTCACATATTATTTGGGGGCTCGTCCGGGGATCTTTCGATCTGAAAGTACCTGGTGGTTCAGTGACGCAGGCAAGAATTGTAGACCGCAACCTTCACCTTTTTTCTAGTGGGAGGTTGGGCGGTGCGCTCCGTGATCTATTATATGAGTTGACCATCCAAACATATAACTAGAAAAATTTAAATTTTACATTTTTGTTCATAAATTAATTACATTTATTTCGTTAGTCGCGACGCTATTTGTTTATTATTTCCCTAATTTTAGAAAAGGCCTCAACACAGTACAGAGAAAGCAACGACCTTGTGAATTCACGTCATATTACCACGACATGTTTTAACTTCTTATTAAATCTATTTCACTAGATCTATTGTGAAGAAGATTTTATTCAAGTTGCCAGGTTAGTGCAATCTTGACGTTACTGCATTGGAGTGGTGCAGTGGTATTGTGTTGTGTCGGATTGGGACACAAGGATTAGAGTAAAGTATTGATACTCTAAAGCGGCATTTTTTTGCGAGGTGGCACCACGGGCTATTTTTGCGGGCGCCGTATAGTCTTGGTGAATCGTACGTACTATATCGGAGATATATTTTCAGCACGTCCGTTCGTCAGCTAGTACGTTCGTTCGGTAGCTGTGTGTGCAAACCGTGGTTTGGTTTGTTGACGTGTTTTGAATACACGTGTTTGGGGTTTCGACTGTAGCTATCCCCATTTTTTACTACACGGGGTTGTGTAGTGTGTTTCCCAGTCGTGGTGGGAAGTTGTTTCTTTACACTTGTGTTCTGAAACGTGTGTCAATATCATTTGGCATTAACGCGTGATGGTACTCGGTTTCCGTGTTATTTGTATTTATTAAATTTGTTAAGACAACGTGGTAGGGGACATGCCGACAAGAAAGTCCCGACGTCAAGCATCTGCCACTGACGAAAGTCAGTCTCAACAAATTCAACTAGTGCGCAATTCCAACAATGGAAAGCCGAGGCACTAGAGCTAGGCCTAAAAGGAGCAGAACTCGCTCTTTACATCAAGGAAAAGGAAGAACGAGAACGAGAGGAGGAACGGGAAGAACGAGAACGAGACGAACGTGAAAAGGAACGAGAAGAAAGAGAGGCCGAGAGACAGTTACAGTTAGAGTTAGCAAGAATAAAAGCAGGAGGCAGTGGTGATGCTCAACCAAGTGCTAGCGCCCAATCCATTCTACAGACTGTAGTGTTGGCTAAGGTCAAGTTACCTTACTTAGAAGACAAGGACGACCTTGAGTCATATTTGACTCAATTTGAGAAGGTGGCAGTCATCAATGGATGGAACGAGGAGGAATGGGGTGCCAGGTTAGCTCCGTTACTCAAGGGCAGAGCTAGGGAAGCGTATGTGAAACTACCCGTGGCAGAGTCAGCGGACTATAACCTCATCAAACAGGCACTTTTGCATAAGTACCAACTGAGTGCTGGTCATTACAGACAGAAATTTCGTACAGCACGCAAAGAGAGCACTGACACGTCATTGTCATTATGGGATCGTTTGTCTATGTGGCTAGAGAGGTGGTTGAATCTGTCCAACAGGACAGAAAAGGACTTGAAAGAGATGTTAATCCTGGAGAAATTTCTGGAAGCATTGCCTTTTGATCAGGCAAGATTTGTCAGAGAAAGAGATCCACAGACTTGAAAGGAAGCTGTTGCAGCAGCAGATCTGTTTGAACAGACGAGACTGTGAAGAGGAGTTACCGTGATAACAAACCTGATCATCGTAGGTATGGTCACGGAAATGAGAACAGAGGTCCATGCAAGGAAGTTCAGAAAGAGGATAAACCGAGGGGATCTGTACCTGACAAGAGAGGCAACGACAGGAGAAGTCATCGCTTTCAGATAAAGTGCTACTGATGTGGAGGACCACATCACCAGAGGGATTGCACGCAAAAGAGAAATGACACAGCGATGTGTACTACGACAACGGCTGCACAATGTCAACTGAAAGATGATCAACAATTGTGTGATAATTGTAAGGGGATCGAATTCAATCCTTATTGCACAGTGGTAGTCGAGGGAAAAAACAGTGGATGCTGTGAGAGATACAGGCTCTACCATGACGATCGTGAGGAAGGACTTAGTTCCGGAGCATTGTTATACAGGTCAGAAAAAGAGGTGTCACTGGCTCGTCATCAGTCAAACAAAATCTTCCTGTGGCGAATGTACACATGGAGACTCCCTACTTCTCAGACAAGACTGAAGTACTCGTTATGGAGAAACCCGTTTGCCCAGTATTGATTGGGAATACACGCAAGCAAGAGACAGGAGGGATCATTAATGTACCTGTCTATCCCATCCAAGCGGCAGCAGTCACCGGTAAACAGATGAGACCGCTCAAGATTAAGGAAACAACATGCAGCGTTATATCTCCTGCAGAGTTGAAAGAAGAACAGGCAAAAGACCCATCGCTCAAGAAGCTGATTGAGTTGGCCCGTAACCCAGACAACGCACGTACCAGCAAAACAGTGTTGAAACATCATTCTTAATCAAGAAAGGAATACTGTACAGGAAGGTGCGTACTCCAACGACGCAACATACCCAAGTTGTGGTACCCAGGAAACTTAGATCTAATGTACTACAAGTAGCTCATGACATACCTATGTCTGGACACCTTGGTGTGAGACGGACAAAAGAGCGTCTGCTACATGATTTCTTTTGGCCAGGAGTGGAAGGTGACGTCAAAAGATATTGTGCGTCATGCGATACGTGTCAGAGATGTATCGCAGAAATAGTATCAGGAAAGCACCAGTTCAGAGGATGCCACTGATAGAGATACCATTCTATCGTGTTGCAGTGGATATCATTGGACCCATCAGCCCCATGTCATCATCAGGGAAGAGATACATTCTCACCGTCATCGATTATGCTACGCGCTACGCAGAAGCAACAGCACTCCGTAACATCAACACAGAAGCAGTGGCTGAAGCTTTGTGGGAAATCTGGACGCGAGTGGGAATACCAAAACAAATTCTCACGGACAGAGGTAGTCAATTTCTTTCTGGGACAATGCAAGAGGTCAACAGACTCTTGAACATCAAAGGTATCACCACAACGCCATACCACGCTCAGACCAACGGACCGTGGAAAGATTCAATGGCACGTTGAAGATCATGTTGAAGAAACTTTGTTTGGATCAACCCAAAGAATGGGACAGATTTCTTCCAGCAGTATTGTTCGCTTACAGGGAAGCACCACAAGAATCGCTCAAGTTCTCACCATTTGAAACTACTCTATGGGAGACATGTGCGCGGACCAATGCAGGTCTTAAAACAGATATGGACAGACGAGGAGCTAGAAACAGACGTCAGAACAACAGCGGAATATGTCATTGATCTGAAGGAGAGGATCGAAGAAACATGCAAGATAGCTCGTGACAATCTAGACAAGGCTGCCGGACGACAAGCGAAGCACTACAACAGGAAAACGAAGATGAGACATCTCATTCCTGGAAACAAGGTACTAGTGCTACTTCCACAGAAACACAACAAGCTCCAATTAACCTGGAAAGGACCGTACACCATTTCCAGAAGGGTGAATCCAGTCGATTACAAGATTGAGATCAACGGCAAGGAGAAGACATACCACATCAATCTCCTCAAAGAATACTTCGAAAGAGAAGGATTGAAGCAACAAGAGTACGTCGCAGTTGTTATGCAGGAGGAGGATCATGAAGAGTATTTGACTGATCATATACCACTCATACCTTTGAAGAGAACCGAGGACTCCAGCAATGTTGTATATGGACCACAACTATCCAAGGAACAGAAGGCAGAGCTGGAAAACATTGTTCGTCGTCATGACAAAATTATCACGGATTTGCCAGGTGAAACCAATCTGGTTACCTGTGAGTTGAGACTGGCATCACAACAACCGGTGAAAGTACATCAGTACCCAGTGCCACATTCTCAGATAGAAACTGTTGAAAAGGAAGTTGATCAAATGCTAGCCATGGGAGTGATAGAACAGCCATATCACCATACAATGCGCGCCATTGTGTTAGTCAAGAAGAAAGACTCAACAGTCAGGTTTTGTATCGACTACAGGAGACTGAATCTTATGACAGAATTTGATGCAGAGCCACTACCAGACATTGAGACCATCTTTGCGAAGATCGGAAAAGCAAAATACTTTTCCAAAATTGATCTGTCAAAGGGATTTTGGCAGATTCAGATGAATGAGAAAGACAAGCCAAAGACAGTTTTCAGTACCCCCAAGGGACAATACCAGTGGAAACGTATGCCCTTCGGTATGAGAAACGCAAGTGCCGTGTTCACAAGGATGATGAGGAAATTACTGAGTGACATAAAGTCAAAGATGTCCATAACTTTATTGATGACATTTTGATCGCTTCCGAGACTTGGGAGGAACATGTTGAGGCAATCAAAGCCGTACTTAAGAGACTGCAAGGGGCAGGGCTCACTGCAAAACCATCCAAATGCTTCTTTGGATTTCATGAAATACATTCTTGGGACATCAGGTTGGACGAGGTCAGGTCAGGCCAGAGTCGGACAAGCTAGAAAAGCTTGAGAAAACCGAAAGACCGAAGACCAAGAAAGAGCTCAGGTCATTCCTGGGTTTGGCAGGATATTATCGGAAATTTGTTCCGAACTTCGCCATGATTGCTGTACCATTGACAGATCTGACAAAGAAAGACCAGCCGGAGAAGATTGCATGGTCAGAAGCATGCGAGAAAGCCATGAGGACGCTGAAGAACAAACTCGTCAGCGCACCTATCATGCGATTGCCAGATAGGGAAAAGCCCTATGTGCTACGCACAGACGCCAGTGCTCTAGGACTGGGAGCAGTTCTACTACAAGAGCATGATGAAATGCTACAGCCAGTGGCTTACGCTAGTAAAAAGCTCAACAAGCCTGAAAGGAACTACGCCACAGTGGAGAAAGAATGCTTGGCAGTTGTGTGGGCAGTCAAAAAGTTTGAACCATATCTCTACGGTACGAACTTTGTGCTGGAAACAGACCATCAACCTTTGCAATGTCTAAAAAAGAACAAGACTGCAAACGGTCGCTTGTTACGCTGGGCAATACTCCTGCAAGATCATGATTTCACAATCAGAGTCATCGCTGGGAAAGATAATGTTGGTGCAGACTACATGAGCAGAGTACAGTTGTTGAAGAGTGAAGCACTCTGGAATCCTGCAAATGTATATACATTGAGCAATACAGAAAAGTTGCGCATAATTTGATTATTTGATCCTGCATCGGTGTTATTTATGAGGTTTAATAACATTTTACTGTATTCGACTTATTAATGGACTGTCACTTTTCTTAGTGTTTTGCTTAAATAGGATTTTCGCTAAGAAGGGGGGTATTTGTGACGTTCATTCATAAGCTCGGGTCATTTTCATTGAGAAAATGACGCAATCGATGCATGACGTCTATTTGCTCTGCACTTGTTTTATATTTCTATATCCAAACGACGAAACTAATTGTTAGTTTTTGCTTTAGTGCAGTACGCTTATGATTTCAAGCGTTATGTAGACTGTATTTGTATTAATAATAAAAATAATTTACTATCGTAGAGCATGGAAAACCATGGTACTGACCAATCGTAGTTATCCAAGTGTCAGTCGCTTCTCCGTCCGCGCATGTGCAGTAAGTGTTGACCGTTGCTTCTTACAAGACCGGTCAACCAGGTCGACGTGAAATTTGGCTCGACACGAAAGGTCTAACTTTTCGAAGAAGAACAAGCCTGTCGAAGGAATCAGTCGAGGCCAGACTGAAAGGGGACTGCAGGGCATTCGA
>CM031624.1:60875174-60910174 GCA_018398815.1 Conus ventricosus | reverse complement strand
CACCACTACTACTACTACTATTACTACTACTACCACCACTACTACCACCAGTACTACTACTACTGTTACTAGTACCACCACCACTACTACCACCAGCACTTCTACTACTATTACTGCTACTACCACCACCACAACAACCACCATTACTACTTCAACTACTATTACTACTACTACCACCACCACCACCACCACAACAACCACCATTACTACTTCAACTACTATTACTACTACTACCACCACCACCATCACCACCACTACTACTATTACTGCTACCACCACTATCACCACTGTCAGGCACACGGAAAGAAAAAATGTAAGTGCCTGTGTAGTTGAAAGGTTAAGCGCGAACGAAGGGAGTTAAATGTGTGAAAAAGAAACGGCGTAGGATTGTCGTTCTTAAAGGGCAGGTCACTTCCTTTGTTTTGAATGTGAGCTGTGTTAAGAAAAATTGGGTAAAAAGCTAAACACACTGGAAGTGAGTGAGGAGAGAGATTCGAGCAACAGCGCTGATAGAATGGAAAAGAGGCCGCCGACTGTCAGGCCCATTTAATACAGACATGAGTCTGTAACATGCTAACGCATGTATTTTGCTGGGGAGTGATTCAGACAGTAAGTATCTGACACCACTTTAAGGAGCTATGAAAGTTCCTGTCTTTGTTTTTATTTTATCCATGTCGATCGTGAAATTGGGAATCGAAATTATTTTGTAAAAGTGTTTATGTTGGATTGCTGCTAACTGTGTGCAGTATAGTCATCATAGCTTATTTTGTTTTCTAGCTACGCCGTTATGGTAACGGTAGTGTAGTAGACGAGGCTGTGTCTGGAGGGAGAGTCGGGTGAGCTACGGGAGCCATACCCCCCTGTCAGAAAGATGTTGGAAGGAACAGCAAGAGACAGCCAGAGATAGTTCGTATGCTGTCCAGACGTGAAGAGGCGAAGTCGGAGATCGCCATAGAATTATGCTCTGAGGAAACCCAGTGGAAAGGGTAGGTGAAAACATATGTTTGATGTCCACCAGAGACAGTTGTAATTCAAGGAAGAGGAATGAAGGCACCGATATTTGTGATGAATTGACCCCAGGAGGATTATAAAGCGAAATATGACCTGTGAGCAGACGGAATAATAAACCCCACCAGTGCTGTGTATGAAAATGGGAGAAGAGGAGACACTGGGGGAAATGAAATTTTAAACCTGGTATGTAGCGCCTTGTGATTTGTATGGAGTCCGATGCATGTTGTGTAATGGAGTATTGGCTGTATTCATGCATGCATGTGTGAATGTTTGTGAGAGAATGTAAATATGCGGGTTCAAGCTCACCCATGTGATTCTGCCCGAAAACCCCCATTTTCACATACTAATCACGTCCATCACATATCAGTTTTAGCCAAATTTAACACCTGTTTTTAAAAAAAATAACATGCCAAAAACCTCTAAAATTGACGTAATTAGCACATTGAAACGGGGGTTTCCGTGCAGAATAACATGGGTGATTGTGAACAAACATTTTACATTCTCTCCAGGAACATAAAAAATCTAATGGTTTAATTAGCTATTAACGTCCGCGTGACTGAGTCCTTACTAATTTCTAATATGCTCCTCTACCTCAAGCACTATCACAAATCAGAACAATCAACCGGTTTTCCCTCTTGATTAGCTATTTTTACATCCAATGAATTTAAAGAGCCCTCAATTAATTCTTTAAATTCACTGTCTCCACCAAACCTATATAACTGATAATCGCAAAACCCCGCCTTAGTTGCCGGCAGTGCCCGTAAAACTGTAGATGGGTATCCATTAAACAAATTTACATCTGTTTTTAACTGTTGTAAATGGACATACAAAATTGGGTTTACGAGAAAATCAGAGGGTTTATTACCTTTAAATTGCCAGATGTCTTCTCTTGTACTAAATCTATAAGCTTTGTCACTACTGTGAAAGCCCAAGATTTTAGCCAGCCCTTTAGGGAAAGTATAACTCTTTTCTTTCTTCTAGTGGGAAATTTATAGTAATTCTAAGGTTTGCCTCGTTAATTGTTAACAATATGCCAAATTCGTTAAGTACTTCTTTTAAAGAACAAAAGTTGTAATAACCATCAGGTATTGTTATATGGTTTACTTGATTGCCTAGTTCGTCATTAACATTAATCCAGTTATTTTGAACCCCTTCAGATATGTTAACCCACATAACTTTAAAGCCAATTTCTTTAAGGGCAATCCTAAAACTCCACGCCTATTGTCAATTGGGTAAGTTAAGAACACACGCTCGTTTTGCTTGGTTATATAGATGTACATCTTTTTATAACTATTTTAAAAACTATTTAAAAAAATGGAGCCTTTTAAATATAACGAAAGTGCCACTTACAATGTAGGAGCGTTTTATAACCCCAAATCTTTAGACTTCAGCAATCTAACCATTGCAGTAGATGAATATGGCTTCCACGTTAGACTTGTAAACCCACTAACTAGATATTTAAATCCGCCAATAAAGAGCGACAGAGTACCGTCAGCATGGTCATCCCACCCTATGGCGTTTTACCAGAATCAGTTAAATTTTGCCGTTTACTGCGCAACTACTGGCTGTGGGGTTTCATATGCAAACCATTTAAACCATCCTAATCTTTTAGTAAGGGCAGTATATAACTTTCATGTTTATTACCAGTACAGGCGAATACTAACTGAACTACAAGTAGTCCTCCCTAACTACAACGCGTTTAATCCATTTAAAAGTCCAATGGACAATAATGCATATGAAAGAATTTGCAACGAATTTAACATTAATCCTTCAACTGACTTTAGACAAAAGTTAGACCGCAATCATGGGCTAGGCACATTGTATTTGTGGGGTGCAAAAAGAGAATACACTTATGACTACTGGCCTGGCCACACCTCTTTTCAACCAAACGCACAAGTTCGATTGGGATCCATAGAACAAAAACATCCTAATGCTTGGGCAACATTTATCTTAGATGAAAGTAAAGGCCTAACAATGCCAGGAGTGCAAAGACTTAATGACTCCATACGGACATACGTTTGGTGCCTATTAGGAGCACAAGCACAGACCAAGTCTAGCATAGTAGATCAGTCTACAGGCTTTGATGCCAGAAAACAATTTCTAGTTAATTTAGAAGATGCTATTAACTCTGCTGTTGATTTGCCTGCCAGCATACAAAGGTATCAAGACGTTCTTGCACACGCTAGGTCAAAGGTTGACTTTGTTGTAGGCCATGGATTATACATGCTACCCTCTGACCTTAGACTACAGATTGGCATGATACAGAATTATAACAATGAAATCCTCATAGCTGGAAACGATCAAAACTTAGGGCACAATCAAGGCTTAAACATAAGGCCCGCCCCATCCATTTTAAAGAAAGTACCCAGCCCTGAAGAAAGCGATCCAGTTATAAACACGCCAGAAAGCAGCCCACAGCCAGAAAGCACTCCACCTATTAATGTACCTCACCCTGACAGTCACACTAGCGAAAAGACAGCCCTCGTTGTATTTTTAACGTTTACTGGATTAGCCATACTTTATTTCACTAAAAATTAATCCAGCAGCTAACGCTCCTAACGTCCACAGATGGTCAGCCATATAACCAGCTACCTTACCTATAGTAGACAAAACCCAACTAACAACACTGCCTATTATGCCAGGCAGAGCATCAAGCGCTTTGGCAGCTAACTTCTTTAATAGGTTTGCTAGATGATGTAATTGTTTTCTAATCCAACTTTTACCAGGCTGAGGCGTTGGAGGAGCTACTGGCCCTGTTGGTGCACTGCCAGTTAAAGCATAAACAAGTGTAGAGATAGCAAACCCAACAGCCGTTAATATACTAACTATTGTAATCCCCTGTTCACTGAACAGAGTCCTTATTCTTTCAGCTAGCGTAGTGTTTTCATAAAGTATTCTGTTTATAGTTTATCTTATTCTGCTTGTTTGTGATGCTAGCTGCGCTCTGTTAGTAGACAGCACTTCTAACCTGGCTGTCCTTTGTAGCATTAAATCCTGTATTTTCTGCTGTATTCTAGCCTTTTCTTCTTGCCCTAAATTGTTTATCATCTGCATCAGCCAGCTTATTTTTTTTCTTCTTCTATCTCTCTATCCAGCTCACCAAGTTTTGCTAAATTGTTTGTTAGTTCACCCCGGGGATCAGGACCGACCAGTCAAGTCCACGGGCTTTTCCATCAGTACGTGGCCTCAACCAGTGCGTGGTCCCAACCAGCGCGTGATCCCAACCAGCGCGCGGTACCAACCAGTGCGCGGTCCCAACCAGAGCGTGGCCCCAACCAGCGCGTGGGACCAACCAGTGCGCGGCACCAACCAGTGCGCGGCCCCCAACCAGTGCGTGGCACCAACCAGTCCAAGCTCCGGGTGAAGCCCCCGGGAGGAGGGAAACGGTAACTGGGAGGAAAGAAGAGAGGAGGGAAGGGCACTGGAACCCCGCAGTCAGTACAGTCTGACCCATGCTGTTAAATCCTAACAGCCACTCGCATGATGGGCGAGGGAGGTCTACTAAATACACCAACGACACCAGCTCAACACAGACCTGAGCATAACACAACAAACCAACCAAATCAGGAATATTCGTTAAAGTCTTCTCATACGAAGCAGGTAAGGGACTGCATTAAATTAACAGGCTATAAAACAAATATGAATTATCTTCATCCTTCTCTCTCTCACGCTTAACATTTTCCTTTCTTAGGAAATAAACCAACACAGCAACTATCGCTTTATAACTGCCACCACATTTGCAAATAATAATTCAATGGCACAATTATCCCCACATTTTATATCCATATTTCAGTGCATAAGCAAATCTCCAACCACGCATCCGAACAACAAATCATGCGTACGCACGCTCGCGAACATAAAACTCGTTTCTCCTTGCACACACAAACAGACGGTGGCCGAAGAATAAGAGTCCGGCGAATGTGACAGGGGCGGACGAGCGAGACCAAGCAAGTACCAACCCTGAATCACCAGGTTCTCTCCCATCCCCACCGACTACCGCATCACCAGATGCATAAACAGGAGAAAGAATTTTGGATATAATTTAGAATGGCCAGTTAAAGATTGAATTAACCAGAGAAAAGGTCTCAAAACAATATTTCTTTTACAATTTGAAAACAAAAGAAAAATTGCGCAAAAGAGAAGAATAAGCCGGCTAACAACGAGAAAAAAAAAAAACAACAACAAACGAACCATGAAACTGATGCTTACCAGCTACCCGTGGGTGACCCAGAAGAGGCGGGTCAAACGACTCTCTCTGCCCTCTGTCCAGTCGAGAGGACAGAAGCGCAGATGCGGAAAAAGAAGTGATGTCCCCTCCTACAGGCCGACTGTAGGAAATGAAGGTACCGACTGTACCTTCGACGATAAGGTGAAGAACCAGGACCGGAGCAGGCGCTCCCAGAGACATCTTCCGCTCGAGTGAAGAGAAAACCTGCCTAAGCGATGGCGGCCAACATGCCACGCTACGTCACAGAGTGAGCATACCTCAAACTAACAGAAATGAAGCACGTGCGACAGGTAAAAAGACAGGCGAGAGGCCGACAGACAGCAAGTTCGAGAGAAAGGTACCAGCCACCCGTGAACCTGCAGGATGAATCGCACGGCAGAGAAATTAGAGAGAGAGAGAGAGAAAGTAAACCTAACCTGAACTGAACGACATTAAGGTGCAAACGCACCACAAACCACATTAAGGGACGGATACACGACAACAGCAACGACAATAAATAAATGAGTAATTCCGCCACCCTAGATGGGTCAAACGTCGTAGGCCTCGTGACAAACTCGTGACAGTCGTACACTCTTTCCTTTACTGGTTCTTACATACAAATGATTATTTTTATCTGTTGAAAAATCAGAAACCCTAAGTGCTTCTGGCTGCTCTCGCCCCATATGGCCATATAATGATTCAATTCTATCTAGCAATCGTATTTGACTTAATCCTACTCCTTGACCTGCTGCCGCTTCTTCAAGCTCTTCTTGCAATGAAGGGCCCAGTTCTGTTTCATCTTCTTCTTCAATAGGATCAATCAGGTCAAAATCTTCATCCATATTTTTTATTTATATTCTTTTTTGTTTATAAAAAATGAACTCATACGGTTGTGACCTCGATCCATACAGAAAAGAGAAGGAACCCCACGGCGTAAAAGGTATAAGGCGACTGTAATTAGTGTAAATACTCCATCAACCAGTTCAGCCTGGACAAACTTTAATAGTTAATTTTCCCTGATATTGGCGCTGACGATGTTATAAATGCCAGGCACCGCTAAACTATCATTCAAAATAGATATTAAATCGGCAGATTCTAATGCTACTGTTGTTGCCAATTTAGCAGGGCAATCGTTAAACATATAGCAATCAAACTGGAGGCAGAGAAGTCTTTGTACTAAGCGAGGCAACATTTTTTCCCTTTATTCTGATTTATGGCTGCCTAAAAAAGAAAGAAAAAAAAAAAGTTTAAATCAGGGAATACAAAGCCCAAAACGGTCTCAAGCACGGGCTTAAAAGCGGAGGACGCAAAGAATGATGTTAAAGATGAGGCAGTAGCAAAGCATTTGGGCAACAGATTCTGCATCCCTCTAGATTTTGAACTGTTAAAGACACATATGCCAAATTACCAAGGCGCACTAAAAAAAAACTTACTTATGAACTGACATTTAGTCCTAAGCGATTCTGTTGTTCTGTCTGAAGATCCTTTATCCAAAAAACGCGGTTAGTGACATCTCTCTTGAGTTTGAATATGTTACTAACCCTGAACTGGCCAGAACAATTTTAACCCAGTATAAAAAATAAAACGGGTTTATTTATTATGAAAGAGTTATACACTCCATTACAGAAAATAGAAACAAGCGAGACACTCTCGGGAACATACAGGGTAAATCAGGCTCTGAAGTCTTTAAAAGGAATTGTTCTTGTTTACTGAAGGAACAACCCCTTTTCAAAGAGAATCAGAAGCGTTTTTATAACCCAAAAATTGAGAAGGTTGACTTGTGCAATAAATGGTAAGTCTGATCAGTTGTATCGGGGCGGGGACTTTTACCTCACCAACACTTTGATGAAATAAGAAGTTGTTCGCTTGAGGTAGGCAAAGGGATCCTGCAGTTGATCGTGGTATGTAAAAAACTTCCCTTTATGATGTAAGACTTCGAAGACTACTTAATAAGTAATATGGGTTGTGGTTAGATTTTAGATCCAAAATTTGACAACAGATTGTTTGGAAGTGGAGAAAGGATAGGGCAAGATGGTATAAAAATAAATATTCACAAGAAAGCAAAACGGAAACGGCCCAATAAAAATGCACATTTTTATGGTCTGTGATGCTCAGTTAAACATTGAAGAAACAGGCTAAAAGACGTAGCTTATTAAAATGCAGAAGAAATATTCTAATAAAAACAGATGGATAGCTTGAAGTTTCTGCCAAAAAATCCGCACTGTTCACTTATCTGCGGGATTACTGGGTGTGGGAAAACTGTCTTCGTAATTTATTTGTTACAAACAAATATACAGGTTTCATTACGAGCACATTGTTAAAAATTCTGCACAACCATTAAGCACAAGAAGTCTTACAAAGAAAGGAAGTTTATTTGGACAGACGAGAAATATTTTTAGTTGATCCTAGCGACAAACTGAGCGACTGTTAGAACATTACTATAGACTATTTGAGGGAAAATGAAAAACCCCGTTTTTTATTGATGACTGTTCAGCTGAACGAGACATTGTTTAAAAAAAGAAAAGCTCTGTCAAAGCGCCTTTTGTGGCCGCCACGCCTTAGTTTCTGTGTGGCTCTTAACTCAAAAATATAATGCTGTCTTAAAAGACTTTAGATCGCAATTAAAATCGGTTGTATTATTTTACACTAAGGACAAAGATAGTTTTGAAGAATGTTTAAGTGAAAATTATAAATAAGGGACAAAGATGAGTTAAAAAAAATAAAAGAGCAGTTAGAAACATCTAAGCACGCTAAGCTATGCTTACGGACGACCCCCCAGTTCAATACGTTTGTTTTATTGTAGATTGTTTATTATAATTTTAATATTAAAAAGAATGTCTCGGGGGCCAGAATCAAAAGCGGAGCTAGCACCTAAATGCACTGCAGTAGAGTTAAAAAAAGACTAGCAGACACAAACTGAGTTTGATCTAATAGGAGTGCCAGGAAATGTTTATGGATTTGAATACACGGATGAAGGGGTTTACAAACGAACAGAAATTGAAGACAAAAAACGACAGCAACATCCTACCTTAGAAGAGATAAGAAATTTAAGGGCAAACGATTTTGGCAAACACGAATACAAACTTCATAAAAGAGAGAATGTTTGGGCGTTGCTTCCTGAAAATTGACTGGAATTTAAAGTTTGAACTACGAAGCCCTAATTTATACTATGATAAGAAAAAACAATTTTAGAAAAGCCTTAAATGCGGGACCCATTCTTGTTAGCCTGGTTCCAGGAATGCAACAGAAAAAAACATATTGAAATAGCTTTGCAGGGTTCTGAATATATGCTACAGAGAAAGAAGTCCTTAGCTGAAGTGGGGAGTGACACTGTCGGCTTAGAATTTACTCCAACCGCTACCAGCACTACCTAGGCAAATGACGATGATTTTTCGCTTATTTGTTACTCTGAGGGAGGGCGATACTAGTTTTGCCAGAACATACGTTATTAGAGGTATACAAATAAAGGCTGAAAACTTGGATGCTCCTCTTAGGCTCAGTATTGAAAATTACTAAAAACGGAGATGAAATAAACACCTTGTATCATCTGACAAGGTTACTATAATGGTTGACAAAGACAAAACTAACAGTACTTGACTTTTTTTCATTAAGTATGTTAATTTTATTGCGTTTTACTCTGTTAATGAAGTGCTGCCAGAAGGATTATAAGAAGATATGTATAAGATTAACTTTTAAAAATAATCTTATTTAAAAATGGAGGTTCAACAGTTTAGATTAAAGCAAATAACCGAACTTCAAAAGGAAATAGAAAATGACTTGGATAAGTATAGAGTTACTAGAAGAAATATGCTAAAGCTTTAAATACTCTTTCTTATGTAATTACTGGCTCATCAGCTGTAGCTAGCGTAAGTGCTGGTACTAGTGTTGCCGTTTTAGCCACTGGAGTTGGTGCGCCAGCCTCTTTAGCATTAGGGGGCTTGGTTTAGGGTTAGGGGCCGTGTCTATGATTGTAAGTGCCGTTTTAAAAAAATTAACTCTCTAAATTACAAAAGCACACTGCCATTGTTGCCCTAGCATCGGCAAAACTTTGTTCATTAAGATTAAGAATAAGCAAATCATTACAGGATGAAAACATCACGGACGAAGAATTTCAGAAGCTTATGGCTGACGGTGAGGTTAAAAAACGAAAAAAATTGAATTTCCCAAAAAGGAAATTGGAGAAAGACTTTTATTTCAGGACGGGTGGGACACTAAGGGAAATTTAAACCCCAAAAACCTTGAAAAAAAAACACCGAACATTTAAAAACCCCAAAATAGACAAAAAAAAAAGTTTAAAAAATTTTTTTTTTACAGACTGTCGAAAAGATTTTTTACCCCGGCATTTATTGAGATGCCCCCCCTTCTCTCCCGGCCCTATGATTGCAGCCCCCCCGCCTATCCCCCGGATTACTTTATAGCTCACCCACTGTGTAGACCGGGGGGCCCAAAACCCGTCGTTGTTTTAACCAGCCCAGAGTTTGTCGTTGCTCTTGGGTTTCATGCCCCAGTGGGATTTTCTGTCATTGTTTTTCCCGGGTTAAAACATTTTTCGCGGGTGTTTTGGGCCCTAATTTGTTTCTAAAAATTTTTTGTTGGGCCGGGAAAAAAAAGCGTGACAAAAATTTTCGACTGCACATGCCCCAAAAACCCTCATTAACTTAAGGGAAATCAAAAAAACCATTTGTGAGTACGCTTTGTTTTAAACCCCTTGTGAATCCCAAAAACCCATGATGAAATCGAAAAACATTTGTGATTGCTCTTTTAAAATAAAAATTAGGATAAAAACCCTGACATGGACCCTCCCCCCCCTCAACCCCAACCCTACTAGAAATTTAAAAGCCACCCTTAACCCTAAAAAACCCCCTCAACAAAACCCCCAAAAAACTAACCAACCTTCCAACCCCTAACAACCTTTCAATAGCCACCCCTAAATAGCCACCCGTCAACCAAGGGAAACCGTGGAAAAGAAAAGCTTTTTTCCAGAAAGGCGTTTAAAACGGGTTGGGGTTTTTAAACCGTTTCCGAAAAAAACCGCCTTTTAAAAGAAAAAAGAAGCCGAAAAAAAAAAACCAAAAAAGGGGGATTTCCCTTCCCCTTCCCCCCCAAAAGGAAGAAAGGTACGGGAGGCACAGATAGAAAAAGTTAATCAAAAAATTTTTTCTTAAAAAAATTTGCAATGGGCGTGTTTCCCCAATCACAGTTGAGTAAAGGGCAAACCCGCCAGCGTTATTTTAGGGTCCGTAAAACCATCCGGGAAAGTTATTGTTTTTTAATTCCCCCCCGGTACCCCATGTTTTGCGTTCCCAGTGTGCCCCTTTTGTCGGGTTTTTGTGTGTTTTGTGAAAAGAGAGGGTGTGGGGGTTTGTTTGTTTGTTGGGCATGTGTGGGAGACAGAAAAAGGGGGAAACGGAACGGGACAGAGAGTGGGGGGGAAAAAAGAGGGAGGAGAAATGTTTAATTAAATTTTTTTTTTAATTTTTAAATTTTTTTTTGGTTAAAAAATAAACCCCAGGTATTTAAAAAGCTTACAGAAAAATTTGAGGTTTTTGGGGTGGGGGCGTTTTAATGTGGATTTGTAAAGAAAGTTTTAAAAAGCCCTGTTTGAAAAAATTTTAATAAAAAGAACTTTTTGAAAGCGTAACTTTTCCCGGAGAAAACCCTTTTTGGGAAAGGTTAGTAAAACCCCGGGGTTTTGGGGCCCAAAACCAATTAAAAAATTTGGTTTGTTATTACTTGTTTTTTAATATTCCCCCGAAGTGCTGACCTGCATGGTTGATGATTTTTAAAGGGGAGTAATTTTTCCCTTTAACTGATCTTTTTTAAACGATTAAAAAAAGGACTATGAATAACAGTTAAATTTTAAAAAGAAAAACTGTTTAAAATTTTTTTTTTTTAATTTAAATGATTTTTTTTGGGGTTTTAAAAATGAAGTTTAAAGTAGTTATTAGGGGCCCTTACAAATTACTTTACGAGTTAATTTGGGAAAGGTGTAGGAAGGGGTTAAAGGGGATTAAAGTCCATTACTAATTTTTTTAAATACAAAAAAAAATCCAAAAAAAAGCAGGTTTGGGCCCGTCATTTGGAAAAAACCAGATTTTTGGGGCCCCCACGGGCAAAAAGTTGTTTATATTTTACTTGATTTATAAATCATAAAGTGTTGATCTGACTTTTTCTCACGGCCCTAAAAGAAGTAAACTTTTTCCCTTTAAGGGATTGGTTTTAGGAAAAAAAAAAGGGACTATGTTTTTAAAATTATTTTTTTTTTTATTTTAGATTAAAAAAATTTGGTTTGTCGAACTCGTGAATCTGATTTAAAAAAAGCAAAAAAACTATTTGACGGGGAAAATTTGAAAGTTTTTTAACTTTTGATTTTGTAAATTTGGTTTTTGGAAAATATTAGACAAAAATAATAAAAGTAAATGTAAAACTTTTTAACGAAGCAATCAAAGTGAAAAAAACTTTAAATGTAGTGTTTCAGAAAAACCCAAACTATTGGGGGGTGTTTTGTGGTTTAAGTGTTTTAAAAGTGTTGCAAAGGTTTGGGGTGAAGAAAAAAACCCCCCTTTACTTATTTTTTTTATTTTTTTTTTTTTGTTTTACGAAATATTTGATTTAAAAAAAATGAGCTCAAAAATTTAAATTGAGGAGGGAAAATTTTATAAATAAAAAAAAATTTAAAATTTTAAACCCAAAAAAACAATTAAGAAATTTAGTTTGTGGTAGAAAGGGGACTCATTAATCCCCCCAAACGTTCAAAAAAGGTTTTAGCACATGTATCTCAAAAAATCCCAGAGTTTCTTAAAACGCCCCCACCATTTTAAAAGTGCTGTTGGCCGTTCTGATTGTTTTTAACCCCCTGATGATATTAACAGGGCCTTTGGGTTTTTAAAAGGCAGAAGAAGAAATCAGTATCAGGGATTTTAAAATCTGACTGGGGCTGACTACGCTTCCAATTTTAAAAAACCTTTGCAAGTGAGGGGGCCCAAAATTTTAAGGGGGTTTGGGTGGTCTGGGGGGGCCCGTCCTTGAAACCCAAATTGGGCCCAAACCCAAAGTTTTACCCCTATGGGGGGGCCCAATTTCCCTTACCTTCCTCTCCCCAAAGATTTAGTTTTAAAAGGGAAACCCAGCCCTTAAAAACCTAAAAAATTTCCTGAAAACTTGTTTTTTTATGTGGTGCTTTTTTAGGCTTTTTACCCCCTTTTTTAAAAAGAAGCAAAAGAGTTTCTAATTTTAAAACCAATAAAAAGTTACCCTTTGAACTTTGATAACATAACCTTTCCAGGGGGAGTATCGAAAGTAAAATCTCAGTTTAAAGGAAAAAAAAACCAATCACGTAAGTATACACATGGTCTGTATTTAGATGACCCTAGCCCTTTAAGGGTTTCTCCAACGCCCCCACTTTGGGCCTTTTTCACTTAACAAACCCTTGTAGACTTGATACTGTTTCCCGATAGTCAAAGGGCCAATTATGTATTAATCGGGAAAAATTAAGCGGGAACTGTTAGAATATCATCAAAGCCTAAAAAAAAAACCGAGATTTTTTAGAAGATTTTTGGTTGGGAACCCCTACTATAAAAACCCAGCCGCAGTATAGAACTCATTTTTTAAAAGTTTTTTTGGGACTTTTGAAACCAAAAACCCCTTTCCCACCTAAACCGGGGTAAAAATTTAAAGTTTTAAGAATATACACAAAATCCCAGATGAACCCCAATACGGGGTTTATGCACTTTAAAATAAATTTTTTCCCGCGGTTACTTTTGGCCCAAAAAACAGCAAGAAAAAAAAAAACAACCTTTTTAAACCCCACCATCAGATCTGTTTTTTATGCGTTTATTGTTGTTGGGTTCAGATGGGCACACACAAAATGAGATTTACAGGGGCCCCCAACGAAGGCTAGAAAGATTTTTAGAGAGATGAAAAATTCCCCAAATCAGTTACCCAAAATGAACTGCCCCCTTTCAGCCCATTGTTTTGACCCCTTTAAGACCAAGAACGTAGGACTCATTACCCCACTTTTGGAAATTAACAGAGAATTATTAGGTAAACCAGTAAGAAAACCCCCGATCACTTACGGGAAAATTCGGGGGAAGAAAGCACAAAAAACAATTGAAAATCTTAAAACTTAGGTTGCCCAACCCCCAGGGGGAAAAGCTGCCTATTTTCTTTAAAACCCTTTCGAGGCCCGTTCCATTTTACCCCTTGCAAGCATTGACTTCTGAAATAAAAGGGGTTACTGAAATTGCACAGTCTTCAAAAAAAGTACATGCTTTTACCCCTTGACTGTTTACCCTTTTATGACTCAGCCCCCCATTGAT
This sequence comes from Conus ventricosus, assembly GCA_018398815.1. NCBI lineage: Eukaryota > Metazoa > Mollusca > Gastropoda > Neogastropoda > Conidae > Conus > Conus ventricosus. The sequence goes on along the minus strand of CM031624.1, from coordinate 60,896,638 downwards.
GGGGAGTTTAGAAAAATTTAAGGACCCCTTACAAGATTTTCCCAAAATCACTAAACCCAATATTTTGACCCTCTTTAGTGCCGTAAAGGAGTTTTTTCCTTATAAATACATGGATTCGGGGGGAAGTTTTTGTGGGGAATCACTTCCTCCAAAAGGGGCCCTTTTTTTTCGAAGCTTAGGGGCCCAAAGGAACTAATGATGCGGGAATTTTGGGAATACGGGGAAAGAAAGCCTGGACAAAAATTACATTTTCCCAAAAAAAGGGCCCGGATTATCCCGATAAATATTTGGGGGCCCGACGTGTGTTTTTGGCAAAATTTTTTCAGAATTACAGATCTACATCATGAAAAAATTACCCCTTTTAAAAACTCACCCACTTTTAAATCTCTGCCCCCGGCCCTTTTTCTTGGGAAGTTTCTTAAAGATCCAAAAAACCCCAAGATTGACTTTATCTGATTTCCCCAAAAACCAGATGATTAAAAGCCCCGGCCAAAGGGGGAAGGTATTAGCTTTCCCTCACACCCTTACTCCCAAACCCCAAAAACAAATATTTAAAAAGATTATGACCAACAAAACCGCCAAACTATCTAATTACCCCAGACGCCAAAAATTTGTAGGGAGGGCCCGAGTAAACCCCCCCTGAAAAAATTTTAAAAATTTTTCCCAAGGGGTCATGATTTTTAACATTGTTTTTGGTAGGGTTGTCACAGAAACGCCTAAAAATCGGCGGGGATAATTTTGGGAAAGTAGATTTGGGAATATCTAAGGAATAGGGGGACCTCCACAACGATTACCCTCTGGCCGCAAAAAAGTTTTAAAGTGAGCCCCGACCCGAACCCCCAAAACTTGTTCCAATCTTCCCCAAACCAAAACTAAGAAAGGGGGTGCCCTTACAGACCCTACAGTTTTACTTAAGACACGGATGAAACTAAACACCCTTTTTAAACCAGAAATTTAATTTGTGATAAAGGGCCCCCTTTTAGGCCATAATCAAAAAGAAAAGATCTTAAAACCCCAAAAGCCACTGATGCTTCCGAAAAACGATTTCTTTTAAACTGTTGAAAAAAAAAGGTGTTTTGGAAAAAATAGGGAAAAACCCCCCACAAGCCGTAAAAGGTTTGAAAATTATTCCCCCAAAAAAAAAAGGCATTCGTTTGCCTCTCCCCCCCCCAAAACCCTATAAAAGCCCTTTAGGGGTTTTTTAACGCCCGCCTGGTTGGCATTTTGATGAAAAAAAAGGAAAGTTAAGTTGGAAAACCCCCGGGGGGTTTATGGCTTTACTGTATTGGGAGTTGCCCTTTTAAGTTAAAAATTTCGTACGAATTTTTTAAAAACCCGTTTGTCCCCAAAAGAAAGGTCCTTTCCACGCATTGTAGTTTTATTCTAAGTCCCAACAGAAGACTTCTATAAGGCCCTTAGAAAAACAAAAGGGGCCCAAAAGGGGAACTGATGGATGGTACGAAAATTGCGATTTCCCCAAAAAGGGACAGTCCTTTACTTTAAAACTTGTGAAAAAGGGAAAGTGATTAAAAAGATAAATGGGGAAAATTAATGGGCAGTTACCCCAAAAAAATATGTTGGTTTGCGGTAAAGATGTACAGCGTTGCCAGCCCCGACTTCGGTAAAAGAAAAAAATAAAGGGCCCTAAGTAAAGAAGTTGTCAAAAAAAAAAAATATCTCCGATAATACAAAACAAACTTTTCTTGAGAACAAGTATTTTATCACACAAATGTTAATCTGCGCTCACCCTTTATCAAATTAAAAAACAAACTGCTGTTAAAAGAAAACACTAGTTTTTACCCAAAAACAAGAGAAACCCTTTCGTCAAACCCCGAGTTTTTATATGCTGTTTGGACATTGGAGAATTTAAAAAATTTAAATTTTTGACTTAATTGTTCTTTATTAAGAACCTCACTAAATACTTAATTTTTAAAAACCCAAAAAAGAATTTAACTTAAGCCTCACTAGTACTTTTTTAAGAACCTAACAAGAAAATTAACTTAATAAACCCAACAAGAAATTATTTAAGAACCCCCAACAAGAAATTTTAATTAAGAAAAATAACCAAAAAATTATTTAAGGGAAAAAAACAAAAACCCTTTAAAAAGGGAAAATTTAAATTTTAAAAACCTTTCAAGAAAATTTTCTTAAGAAAACCCCAAAAAGAACTTATTTAAGGAAACCCCAACAAGAACCCTTTAAAAAGGGAATTTTTTTTTTTCCCCTTAATTGTAATTTTTCTTTCACTTAATTAAAAAAAATACTTTTTTATAACCCAACTTAACTTGTACTTTTTTAGTTTTTTTGTTTTATCTTGTTTTTAAAAACTTTCCTAGAAAAAAGGGGGTTTCTGCGGAAAGGGTTTTTACTTTTTTTGCAGAAGTAATCTTCTTCCTTTTTTCTGGCTTTTGTGGGGGTTTGTAAAAATTTTCTGCCAGTATGGGTTAACATTTTTTATGCCCAAAACTCCCCCCCCCAACAACAACCCCCCCAGCCAAAAAAATAATAAACATTTTTTACGTTTGATTTTGGGCTGTGTTGTTGTTGTTTTAAATTTGGTTTTTTTGTTTGGTGGCAAAAGTTGAATTTTTATCATAATTTTTGTTTTTTTTGATTGGTTTGCTTTTTGCGTCTGTTCCATTCAGTAGTTTCGGCCCCGCCTCAATTGTCAGGGGTTTTTAGCTTGTAACATTACTCAATTGTGGCACCTTCACCCGTGGGGCATTTACTTGTGGCGCATTTTTGCTCCTTGCGGTTGTTTTCCCGCGCCCTTTCTTCTCGCTCCTTTTTTTTTTTTTGCGATTAAATTTTTTTATGATCCCAATTATATGATTAAAAGTTTTTTTAAACCCTTATGAAAGGGGATAACATAGTCCCCAAAATTTTGGAGTTTCATGTTCATGAGGGGTTTTAGGGACCCTTTTTTAAAAAGGTCTTGTTTATAAGGGCGTATTTTAAATCTTCTTCTGAATCAAACTTTTGGGGCCATCTTACTTTCTAATTGCATTTTAAAAAAATCATTGTCCCGTCCCACCGAAACTAACCATTTTTGGGCCCCAGCGTGTTCGTACCTGCGCGTAAATTTTTCAAGTCTGATGTAGGGCAGTTTTTTGAATTTGTTCAAAACTTTGTTTTAACCCCAAAAACTGTCTAGTTTTTCCAACCCCCAGTAGAGAGTATAATCTTTCTTTTTTGCAGAGGTCTAGGGGGAGTCTGGGTTTGTCCTCCACTTTAATTGTTTTCACAAACCTTTTTTTAAAACCCAAAAAAAAATAAAATTTTAATTTCTTTAAAACCATGAGTTTAAGCTGGTTAATTATGCAGTGCCTTTTTGTTGGTGTTATAGTTTATTCAAAACCCTTTCCCCCAAAAAGTTTGTTTGGGAAAAAAACCGCCCCCCCCAAAAGGGAAAGATAGAAGATTTTTCCCAAAAAATAGTTGCAATTATTTTTTTCTTTAACAACAAAAAATTATTTGATTAAAAAGCACATAGGGCAGCCCCTTTTTTTTTTTGGGTTAAATTTTTTTTTTATTTTTTTTGTTAAAAAAAAGATGGAGTGAAAAAAAGATTTTTCCCCCACGATTTACCCTTCTGCTGTGATTAGCCCGGGCTTTATTTTAGGTTTTTAGCGTGTTGGGAAAAAAACATGTTTAAAATGAAGCCGGCGGATTAGGAAGGGTTTGACATTTGGGGTGTTTTTAAGGGGGGTTTTTTGTTTTTAAATTTCTGCCCGGGATTTCATCCCAAAAAACTTTTTTTATAGGGAGGGGGTTATCCCAGAAAAAAAATTTTTTTTATAGAAAAATTAATTTAGAAAATTTGATGTATAAAAAAATGGCCGGGGGTAGTTATGTTTGGGGGGGGAGTATTGTTAAAGTTGGCCCTTTTCTGGGAAGCAATTATATGTTTAGTAAATTTCCCGGGCCCATGAAGGAGAGAAGTCATAAAAAAGGCAATTTTAAGATTTAGTAAAGGAAAAAGCCCCTTACGGGAAAAAGGGGGATTTCTCACTTAGGGGGGCTTTTTAAAAAAAAATTTTAAGGGGAAAAGGGCCTGCAGAGCACCCATTTAAGGGGGTTGAAAGAGGGGAATTTAAAGAGTATTAATTAGTTTCCCGGGAAAAAAGTTTTTAAAATCACCCCCCCCAGAATTTTCTGACTTTTTTGAACCCCCAGAAGAAAAGAAAATAGCAGAAATTTGGGTTTTTTTTTGGGTGTATGGGAGCAATCTTTTCTTGACCAAAAAATTTTAAAAACCCCCAAATTTAAAAAAAAGTTTTTTATGGATAAGCAAAAAATATATTATTTTTCCCAAAAGGTTTTTTGGAAGGGAAAAAACTGCTATTTAAAAAAATAAGTAAAGTGCCCAAAGTGTCTGAATTTAGATGCGAAAGATTTGGTTTTAAAACAGGCAATTTGGAAAAATTTCTTGCTGCCCCCCCAAAAATAAAAAGACCCGATTTTTTAAATCAGTTCCCCAAATTTAAACACCAGATGGGGTTTCTTTTATTTCCCCCAATTTAAAAAATTAGAAGAAAAAAAATTTAAGTTGTTGACAGTTTTTGACAGGCCTTCCCAAAATACCAAAAAACGCTGGGAAACCCTTTTAAAGGGAATAAAAGCTCAAAAACTGTGGTGTGGTTTACAAAAAAAATTTCATGGAGGCCCTTTTAAAAAATTAGGATGGTTCAAGTTGATGATGGAAAAAAAGTTTTTTTGGTTCTGTAAACCCGGGTTTTTAAAAAAATCATGTTACAGTTTAAAAGAGGGGCCCCGGCAAAACCCTCGGGAAAAGCCCCCAGTAGAAAAAATTTAATAAGAATTAGTGGCCCGGGTGTTTACCCTTTAAAAATCACAAAAGAAATTATGGGCAGAGAACCAACAAGAAGGGGGTTTGGAGATTTTCCCTCAGTTTAAGCGCCATGAACAAAGAAGAAATTTAAAACAAAAAGGGTTGAAGCCAAATGAAGCAAATTTAAATTAAAAAAAATTGCATTATGAAGATCGCAGGGGGTCAAAAATCCCTTTCCGTTTGGACTAAAAAATTAAAATATTGTATGCTCCCGGAGAGGGAGAGGGGGATGTTTTGAATTTTGAGGGGACAGTCCATATGGAGATGATGTATATGAAGGGTTTAGGAATCTGAAAAAAAACCCCCCCCGTATATTATTTAAGGGACTCTTTTTTAAAAAGCCCCGCCCCAAAAAATTCCCTTTTTTGTGAAAAGGGTGAAAATTGTTCCACCCAAAAAAAAGGATTAAACCCTTAAAATTTTTTATGCCCCTGGGGGGAGAAAGTAAATATGTTGTTAAGAAACCCCCAAAATTTTTCCCTTTCACCCAAGCCCCGTTTTTAAAATTTCCCTTTAAGCGATTTTAGAGGGTTTTTGGGCCTTTTAATTTTTTTAAAAAAAAGGTGTTAATTTTTTTTTCCCAAAAATGTATGGGGTGGCCCCTGATTAGTTTGTTAAAATGGGGGGGTTTTGGGCAGAATCCAGGGTGAGCTTGAACCCGCTATTTAATTCTCTTTTTGCGTGAAACTGCGTGAAACCCCCAACCCCAACCCCCTTACTACTACCATATTAATCCACACCAACACCCCCCCCCATACCCCCATGGGTAACAAATTTTAAAATATACCCACTTTTACGAATACTTCCACCAATCATCCCACCACCCCACCAAAACCCCACTATTTTACTACTATAATTTTTATTTCCCCTCTATACGACTTTATACTACTCCCAAACACCACCCCAACCCGTATCAATTTTTAAGTGCTTTTAGTTCTCCCTTTTGTAGCCCTAAAAATTACCACCTTCCCTTTTCTTCTCTCTTCCTTCTCTCTTCTCTCTCTCCTCTCTCTCTCTCTCTTTTCTCTCTCTTCTTCCTCTGTTTTCTCCCCCTTTGCTGTCTGTTTGTCTGGCCCCTCCCCTTTCTCTCTCTCTTCTCTTCTTCTCTTTCCTTTTCTCTTTTTCTCTCTTGCCACCAGTGTGGGTTTGTTTTCACAGAAGTGTCTTTTACCCAGTCCAGGGCATCCTGTTCAGAGGGGCATGAAAAGAGTCCCAGTCAAACCCCTTGAGATGAGTTGCACTGGCTGCCCTTTGGGGGGGAGAGAGATTGTCATTGATTGTTTGATCGAAATTTTTGGATTTGGGTGATTGAATTTTCCTCCTGGAAAATTTGGGGTTTTTTGAAATTTAGGTGATGTTTGCCAGCATACATGTCTTCCCCTAATCGCGAAAGGGGCGTACCGTGTTGTCTATGGTGTTTGACTAAACCCCCCAAACCCCCTTTACCATGATAACTGAAATGAACCCGCCCCCCTTTACCCGTTCTTTGATGTCCGTGAGAGAGGGGGTGGGGGAAAGTGAAGACGGGGGGAACAAAACCCTGGTGGCAGACAAGGATGGTTTTAGACCTACCAAAAATTTTGTTTAAAATCGCCAAAAATGGTTCCCCTATACAAACTTGTGTCGGCTGTATCGGGGTCTTCGGGGAAAATTTTTTTTATCCTCGTCATCAAGTTTTCCCCTTCCCGAAGCCCGTTTTGGGAACCCGGTTTCCCCTGTCTGGCATGGGTGGGCAGTGGCGTTTTCTGGGCCCCCTTTCCCCGTCGAGTGGTCTACGAGGCCCTTTGGGGGGGCCCATTTGGCAATGGGGGTTCCCGGGCAATTTTAGGTGGAGAGGGTGGTCACTACGCCGTGCCGTGTGTCGTCCCGGTCATGTGGCGTGCCAAAGCTGAGGCGGCGGGCTGTTGGGTGTGGGCCCCCCGTTCGGGGCCCGTGTGGACCAAGAGGAAATCCGAATTTTGTTTGGGGGTGCTGATTTTGGTTTTGTCCCCCGGGTTTAAAGCTCAACCTTTTTTTTACGGGAAAGGTTTTTGCGAGGAATGTGTAGCACCCAGTGACTAAATGCGTGCAGCGCCCTTTTCCAAGGGCGTCGAAAAGGGGTTTTTCCCTTTTGGTGTGGCCCTGGGTCGCTCTTCCAGTTCTTTTCCCTTTCCCTTTTGTGTTTCTAGTGTCAGCAAAGCGTTTTCTTGGGAAACTGGTGGTGTTGGGCGAGCCAAAGACAGCTGTTGTGCAGCACCGCACCAGGACTAGGCGCAGGGTGTGTACTGTCTGTGACCGGTGGGCCAAACAGTGCCCCCTTCCTTTTCACCCCGCCCGTCCCGTTTTGTCCCCATCCCTACTTTCCCGGGGGATGCTAGAACCCGGGGGTTCATGGACGTTTCTATCTTCCGGTTTGTCAGCCCAAAACCCGTGGTACCAAAAAGTGTCCCCAACCTTTACCCGTTTGTTGCTGGAGCAAGTTCAAGTAAAGGATTCAATTTTTGTTTAAAAAGGTTTAAATGGGGTAAAAAAAAATGTAAAAGTGAAGAGGGAAAGTCAAATTTTTTAGAGCAGCGTAAAATGTGAAAAGGGCTCCGGGCAATGGTAAAAGGTTTCGTAAAAGATATTTTCAACGAATAAAGGCTAAAACAAATGTTTTGTATAGGGTCCCAAAAGCTTGTCAAAGTGTCAAAGGGTTTAAAAATGTCGTCGAATGTGTAAAGGTACGTCAAAAAGCAAATTTAAAATGTGTCAGGTATTTATATGCTAAGTCAAATTTTTTCCCCGCTTTAAATTCTATTTCAAATTTTTAAAGGGGGAGTATTTTTATTAAATGTTTAACCCGACGTCAAAAGCTTTTTAAAATTTAAACAATTTTAAAATTTTTTCAGTGTAAACCCAATTTATTAACCTTTAAACCATTTTTCCGGTTAAAATTTTTTTTATAAAAGACCCATTTTCCCAATTTTTTTTAAAATTTTTTAAAAAATTTTCCTTTTGATATAAACTTTTTGGATTTAAATTTTTAAAAAAAAAAAAACAAAAATTTCCCCCCCCCCCCCTTTTTATTTTTTTGGCCCTTTTTTTATGGGAAAAAAAATGGGTTTTACCTGTTTTTGGTTTTTTTGGTTTTCCGGGGGGGTTTGGGGCCGGGTTTTAAATTCCCTTTTTTTTTTTGTTTTTTGAATTTTTATTTTTTTTTAAGGGCTCCTTGTTAATTTGCGTTGTTTTTTAAATTATTTTTAATTTTGTGTTTTGTATTCCTAACCCTTTTAACGCCCGCGAGAGTAATCCTTACTATTTTCTAGTAAGGCTTAGGGCAACTTGGGGTGATTTGGGGCAACTTGGGGTGATTTGGGGTGACTTGGGGTGATTTGGGGTGATTTGGGGCAACTTGGGGTGAAGGTGTCAAGCGTGCTAAAGTGGGTGGAGGTGTCAGGGAATGTCAAGTGGAACTGGTAGGACCACTCTTGACATCCGCTCTGCCAGCCAGTTGCTTTGTGACTGAACAGGATGTGCTCGCGCGCTGAGAAAGTGATTAGTTGCCTGGCTGGCCTTTGAGACAACTACCAGTTAAGCGCGATGAACAACAGAGAAAGAGGCGGCTCTCGCTGTAGTGTTGATGGCCAGAAGAATAGCTGTGTTTATCTTCCCTAGCAACTGAGCAGTCAAGCGTGCAGTGTGTGGCCCCGTGTGGTAACAGAAGCCTCTATTGATTGGTTGGCAGAGTGATTCTCGAACATGGTCAAGATTGATGTCATTCTTTGCGTGCCAGGCAATGGAGGAGGATTGATTGCCGGCGTTAAGTGCTGCTATTGATTGGGGTGGGTGATGAAGTTAACAAAAATGAATGTTTTGCAGATTTAATTTTATTTATTTATCTAAATTTTTAGGTTTAAAAATGACGACCAAACACAGTGAATCTGATTTAAAGAATGATCTGATGACTTTAATAAAACATTGTAATGAACTATTTGACGAAACAATGAAAGTGTTAAACATTGATTTTAGTGAATCTGGTTTTGAGAATGATGTAAACAATTTAATAAAAAATCATAGTGAACTATTTAACGAAGCAATCAAAGTGATGAACATTGACTGTAGTGATTCAGAAAAAGCTAAAATATTAGCAGGCGTTATTGTAAGGTTAACGTGTCTTGAAGTGTTGCAACGCTTGGGTGAAGAATAAAAAGCGCGTTTTTACTTACTTTTATATACATTTATTTTTTTAATTTACGTAAATATTTGAGTTAAAAAATGAGCCTCACAAGCGTGTCTGAGTTTGAAAAACTGCCAGCCAGCGCACTGGTGAAAGGTAGTGACAAACAATTAAGCAATATGTTTAGTGAAGTAGACATGGACATCATTAACCCCTTGAACGTTCAGGAAAGCGTAGCACATGCTATCTCTAAAATCTCAGAGTCTCTTCAAACTGACCCGCCAGTAAAAGTGTTGTTGGCCGTTCTGATTGATTATATAACGCCTGATGATAGTAACATGGAAGTCTGGGTTTCAACTAAACAGAAAGAAGTTATTAGCTATCGCGACTTTAATTCTGAATGGGCTGATTACATGCTTACACAGTTTAACCATGCAAGTGATGAGGCAAAGTTAAGGGGTTCTGGCTGGTCTGAAGGAACAGTCCTTCAAATTATATTGAAACAAACAAAGTTCTATCCTATAGTTGGCAATTCTTACCTTACCTCTTCCTAGAGAGTTAGTTTTAAACGAGCATCTTACACATACATAATTCTGACAGCATGTGTTTTATGTGGTGCGTTTTAGCGCATTTACATCCTCGTGAAAAAGAACGTCAAAAGAGTTTCCAATTATAAGCATACAAACAAAAGCTGAACTTTGATAACAAAACCTTTCCATTGAGTATAGAAGAATAACTCCGTATGAAGAGCAAAACAAACCAATCACACTAAACGTATACCATGACTGTAGTAGAACAAACTAGTGCCTCTAAGGATATCTCCCAGCACCTACTTTAGGCGAACCACTTGACAATGCATGTAGAACTTGAATCCATGTTTTGCAGATAGTAACAAAGAGCCATTATGTATTATCAAACAATAAGCCGACTTATGCTTATACATCAAAGGGATCATGCTAAACAAGGGTCTTGTAGAAAAAAAAAGGTGTTTGGTTAAATCCCAACTATAGAAGCAGCTGCCAGTCTACAAACATTGTAAAAGTTTTGTAGAATGTGAAACCAAACTCCTCACACCTAAACCAGGGTCTAAAGTTTAGATTAAGAATTTACACAAAATTGCAAATGATCCGTACGTAGTATATGCAGACCTTTGAATCAATCTTACCACAGTACTATGGCCCACAACATCAAGGAACAAAAAACAACCTAATAACCCACCACAGAACTGTTCTTAAGCGTTTTATTGTTTGTTAGGTCAGACGGTCACACACACACCCGAGATTTACAGTAGGCCCAACGCAGCTGTAGATGTTTTAGAGCAGATGAAACAACTACCGCAATCCAGTTACTCAACCAACCTAAACTTTCAGACATTGTTTATGACTCCTGAAGACCAAGAACGCTATGACTCATCTACACACTGTTGGATTAAGTAACAGATAATTATTCGGCGACACAGTAGAGATAACATCACATTACTGGAAAGTTTCAGAGGGGCCGCCGCACAACAATTTGTAATCTTCAACTTAAGGTTTGACGCCTAAGCATGGAAACTGCCTATCTTCTTTCATAACTTGCGAGTTACGATTCTCATTTCATTATGCGCGGAGCAGAGACTTCTGAATATACGAGGGTAACCTCAATGCACAATCTTCAGAAAAGTACATGACATTTACTCTATGATGTTTATCTTTTTATTACCTGCCCAACATCTGATGGGAGTTTAGATAAATTAGCAGGATCTTTACAAGACTTTCCAATCACTAAACAATATTTGATCCATCCTTTAGTGCGTAAGGAGTTTACCCGTATGAATACATGAACTCGTGGGATAGGTTTGACGAAGACTCACTTCCTCCTAAAGGCGCTTTCTTTTCTAGTCTTAGAGGTAAAGACATAACTGATGCTGACTATGAATACGCGCAGAAAGCCTGGACAGAATTACACTGTCAAACAATGGGCGATATCAGATCAATATTTATTGGCTGACGTGTGTTTATTGGCAGACGTCTTTCAGAATTACAGATCTACATGCATGAAACATTACAGCTTAGACTCATCACATTACATCTCTGCCCCAGGCCTTTCTTGGGATGCTTCTTAAAGTCTACAAACATCCAGATTGACTTAATATCTGATCTGCCCACACTTCCAGATGATTGAAGACGGCTTAGGGGAGGTATTAGCATGGCCTCACATCCTTACTGCAAAGCCAACAACAAATATTTAGACGATTATGATCCAACTAAACCATCCAACTATCTAATGTACTTAGACGCCAACAATCTGTATGGATGGGCCATGAGTCAACCGCTCCCACTGAGAAACTTTAAAATGATAAAAGGGCCTCATGATGTTAACACTGTGTTAAGTATGTTGTCACAGCTTCGCCTGAATAATCCAGCAGGGACTAATCTTGGAAGTAGACTTAGAATATCCTTAAAGAATTACACGATCTCACAACGATTACCCTAGCCGCAGAAAGAATTAAAGATGAGTCCTATCGAACCTCCTAAACTTGTTCCCAATCTTCGCCACAAAAACTAAGTATGTGTGTCATTACAGACTGTTACAGTTTTACTTAAGACACGGACTGAAACTGACAGCTGTTCACAGAATAATTACTTTGTGATCAAGAGCCCTTTATGAGACCATACATCAAGAAGAATACTGATCTTAGAACCCAAGCCACTGATGCTTCAGAAAAAGACTTCTTTAAACTGATGAACAACAGCTGTTTTGGTAAAACATGGAAAATCCACACAAGCGTAAAGATGTGAAATTAGTTACAAAAGAAAACCAAGCAATTAAGTTTGCCTCTAACCAACTATCAAGACTTTAGAAGATTTAACGACAGCCTGGTTGGCATTATGATGAAGAAAAAGGATGTTAAGTTGGACAAGCCGTGTTTATCGGCTTTACCGTATTAGAGTTGTCAAAGTTATTGATGTTAGAATTTCTGTACGACTACTTTAAACCGCTGTACCCAGAAGCAAGAGTCTTTACACAGACACTGATTTTTATTCTAGACGTCCCAACAGAAGACTTCTATAAGGATTTAGAAACAGAAGTGGCTAAAGGAACTGATGGTGGTACGACACATGCGACTATCCAAAAGACAGTCCTTTACATTCAACTGTGAACAAGAAAGTGATTGGAAAGATGAAGGATGAACTTAATGGGACAGTTATCAAAGAATATGTTGGTTTGCGGTCAAAGATGTACCCGGGGTTGCCCGCCAGACTTCTGTAAGAAAAAAAACAAAAAGGGATAAATAAAAGGAAATTGTCCCAAAAAAAAAAATATTCCGATTAAAATACAAGCAAGCTCTCTTTTAAAACAAAGTATTTTTAACACAAAATTTTTAAACTGGGGTCTACTCTTCCCTCAACCCAAACAAAAAATGCCGTTAACAAGAAATCCCTGTCTCTAACCAAAACAAAGAACTTAAAGTTTAATCCCGAGTTTTTTATATTCTGTAGGACATTGGAGAACTTTAAAAGATTTAAAATGGGTGACTTTAAATTGTCTTTACCTTTTTAAAAAACCCACTAGAACCCTTTTTTAAGAACCTAACAAGAAATTAACTTAAAAAAACCTCACCCAGTACTTATTTAAAAACCTTAAAAAGAACTTAACTTTAAAAACCCTTAAAAAGAACTTATTTAAGAACCAAAAAAGAACTTTAAATTTAAAAACCAACAAGAAATTATTAAGAACCTAACAAAACTTAACAAGAAAATTAATTAAGAACCCAACAAGAAATTAAATTAAGAACCAAAAAAATTATTTTTAAAAAACCTAACAAAAAACAAAAAAAAAACTTTTTTTTTTTCCTTAACTTGTAATTTACTTGGACTTAACTTAAAAAAATACTTTCTATAACTAACTTAATTGTACCCTTTTTTAGTTCCCTTTTCTGGGACTTTTTCTTTTCCTTTTTAAAAATAAACCATAGAAAATGGGTTTTACGAGGTGGTTTTTACATTTTTTTTTCAGAAGCTAACCTTTTTTTTTACTGGCTTTGGGGGGGGTTTTGGAAAATTTGGGGTGTAAGTTGGGGGTTAAAACATTTTTATTTCTAAAACTCCCCCCCCAACAACAAAAAGCAGCAAATACATAATAATACATTTATCGTTTGATTTTGACTGTTTGTTGTTGTTAATTTGGGTTGTTGTTTGGGGGCAATGTTGTAAATTTCTATCTAATAATTTTTTTTTTGTTGAAAGGGTTTTCCTTTTTTGCAGTCTGTTCCCTTCGCTAGTTTACGGCCCCGCCCTTTAATTTCCCCGGAATTTTTTTGAATTAGAAAAATTACCACTTGTGGGAAAATTCACCCGTGGGGGATTCACTTTGTGGCGCATTCTGCCCCCGCGGGTTGTTTCCCGCGCCGTCTTCTTCTCGCTATTTTTTTTTTTTTGCCCATTTTAAAAATTAAAATATCACAATTAATATGATTTAAAAATAATTAAACCCCTGAGAATTTGGGGATAACATAGTCCCCCCAAATTTTTGAAAAAAGTCCCCAAGCAAGAGTTTCTAGGGCTTTTTTTAAAAACCGGGATCTTGTGATAAATCCCTATTTTAAATCTTCTTTGAATCAAAACCCTGCCATTTTTTTACCAAAACTTAGCATATAAACAAAACATTTTTTCTGTCCCACCGATCTAAACCCTTTTTTACCCAAACTGTGCTTTTGTAAACCCGGGGTAGTCTTTTCAACTTCTATTAAAATTTTTTTGAATTTGTTTTTAAAAATTATTCCCAAAACCCCAATACTGCTAGTTTTTCCACACGACTAGAGAGTATTTTTTTTTTTGCAGAGGTCTAAAGGGGATCCCGCTTGCTCCTCCCCTTTAATAAATTCGTCCCCAACCTTTTTTTTAAAAAATAAAAAAAAAATTTAAACTTTTAAAACCCTGATTTTTTAAAGTGGTTAATTATGCAGTCCTATCGTTTGGGGTTTAAATTTATTCAACCCTTGCAAAAAGTTTGTTAGGAATAAAAACCCCCCCCAACATTTGGGGGGAAAGAAAATTCTCCAAAACTAGTTGGGACCTTATTTTTACTTTTAAAACAAAAGATTAAATTTAAAAAAAGCACATGCAAGCCTTTTGTATTAAGATTATTTTAATTTTTTTTTTAGTTTTAAAAAAAAGTGAGGAAAAAAAAAATTTTCAATAAGATTTACCCCCCCTTTCGTTATTAACGGTCTTTGTATAGGGTTTTAGCGTTTAAAAAAAAAAAATGTTTAAAAAAGAAGCCGGCGGTTTTTAAGGGAAAACATTGAGGAGTTTTTAAAAGGTTTTTAGTTGTAAAACTGCAGGGATTCATCAAAAGACTTTCTTATTCCCCAGGGGAAATTTTCCCAGAAAATATTTGTTCATAGAAAGATTTAATTTTGAAAATAAAGAAGATTTAAAAAAAAGGCGGGGTAGTTATGATGGTTTTGGGGGGGAGCTATTGTTTTAATTTCCCTTGGCCTTCCTGGAAGCCTTATATGTTTAGTAAATTGCGGGCCCATGAAAAAGAGAGAAAAAGTATAACAAGGGAAATAGAAAAATTTTCAAGGGGAAAGGGCGCTTTCGAGGAAAAAGGAGGATTGCTCACCCTTTGAATTTAAAAAAAAAAAGTTAAAGGGAAAAAGGGCCAAGCAAGCACAAAAATTTTTCCAAAGTTGATGAGGCAAAAAAAAAGAGTAAAACTTTTGTGACAGGAAAGAATTTCTAACTCACCCCCGCCAGAAAATGTCTGGGCTTTTTGAACCCTCAGAAAAAAACCCAAAAAAACAGAAATTGGGGTTTTATTGTGGTTTTTGGGAGCAATCTATATTCTTGCACAAACAATTTAAAAAACCCAAAATTTAAAAAAAAGTCCTTCTTATGGATAACACCCAAAAAAAATTAAACTCCCAAAGGGAAAAAGGGAAAGGGGAAAAACGCTAATTTTAAAAACCCAAATAAAGTGGGTAAATGTTGAAAACAGATGCAAAGACGGCTTTTAAAACCGGCAATTTTGGGAAATATTTTTCCCGCCCCCCAAAAGAATAATAATCCTCGATTTTTAACTCGTTCCAAAAGACACCCCCCAGAAGGACTTGCTGTACTTTCCCATGACAAAGTTTGAAAAAAAAAAGTTTAAATTGCCGACAGTTGTTTGAATGGCCCTTTAAGATACAAAGACGCAGGCCCTTTAACGGATAAAAGCTCCCCACTGCTTTTGGGGTGTGGCTTTAAAAACAAAAATACATGCAAAGGCCCCCTTTAAAAAAAAACCCGGATGGTTCAAGTTGTTTATGGAAAAAAAGTTTAAAGGTTCTGTAAACCAGTGTTTTTAAAACAACATGTTTTCAGTTTTGAGAGGGGTCCAGGGGAACCCTCAAAAACCCCCTAGTAAAAAAATTTAATAAGAATCTAGCTGGGGGGTGTTTTCCATCAATTTCACCCGAGAAAAATTAAAGGGAAAAAGGGAACCCCAAAACAGAAAGGGTTGGAGAATTTCCCTCAGTCTTAAGCGCCATGAAAAAACGAAGAATTTTTAAAACAAAAGGGTTGAACCAGGAACGCAAAAAAGTTAAAAAAAAATTTGCAATTCCCGAAGATGCCAGGGGGTCAAAAAATCTTTCCCTTTGGGGCTAAAAAAAAAGATACTTGTAAGCTTGGAGAGGCAGAGGGCGATGTTAAATTAGAGGCCCCAGATCCTATAAGCATTTGATGAAATGAATTGAGGCGAATAAAGAAACAACCCCTCCCCTATATTTAAAAAAAGAGGCTCTCTCTTCCCAAAAAGGGCCCGCCCCCAAAAGATCCTTTTTTCGTGAAGAGCTGCAAATTTTTTCCCCCAAACACAGTGAGTTAAAATTAGATTTTTTTTATGCCCCCGGAGAGAAAGTAAATATGTTTGTTCAAGATCAACCCAAAATTTTTTTTTTGCACGCAAGCCCCCGTTTTTAAATTAACAATTTTAAACGATTTTAGAGGGTTTTTGGGAAGTTAATTTTTTTTTTAAAAAAGGTGGTTTTAATTTTTGGGCCCAAAATGATTGTGATGGGGGTGATTAAATATGTGGGAAAAAGGGGGGTTTTTTTGGGCCCGAATTACAGGGGGGAGCTTGAACCCGCAAATTTACATTCTCTTTTTGCGTGAATCAGCAGCCTGACAACCACCAACATCACCACCACTACTACTACTACCACTATTAATACCACCACCACCACCATCACCATCACCACCACTGCTACTACAACTACTACTACTACTACCACTACTACGAATACTACCACCATCATCATCACCACTACCACCACCACTACTGCTACTACTACTACTACTACTACTATATTACCACCTCTACTACGACTTCTATACTACTACTATCACCACCACAACTGCTATCAATTCATAAGTGCTTTTAGTTCCCTTCTGTAGCCCTCATATCCACCACCTCTCTCTCTCTCTCTCTCTCTCTCTCTCTCTCTCTCTCTCTCTCTCTCTCTCTCTCTCTCTCTCTCTCTCTCTCTCTCTCTGTTTCTCTCCCTCTCTGTCTGTCTGTCTGTCTGTCTC
The DNA here is from genome assembly GCA_018398815.1 of Conus ventricosus. Classification (NCBI taxonomy): domain Eukaryota; kingdom Metazoa; phylum Mollusca; class Gastropoda; order Neogastropoda; family Conidae; genus Conus; species Conus ventricosus. The sequence continues at coordinate 60,880,086 of CM031624.1, read as the reverse complement.
TCTTCTCTCTCTCTCTCTCTCTCTCTCTCTCTCTCTCTCTCTCTCTCTCTCTCTCTCTCGCCACACAGTGTGTTCGTTTTCACAGAAGTGTCCATGTACACAGTCCAGACATCCTGTTCACGAGGTCATGAGAGAGTCCGAGTCCAACACCATCTGAGACTGACGTCTGCACTGGCTGCCTTGGAGGGAGAGAGATTGTCATTGATTGTTTGATCGATTGGTGGATTGGCTGATTGATTGATCAATCGATTGATTGTCTTGAAATTCATGACTGCATGTTTGCCAGCATACATGTCTTCAATAATCGACGAATGTGACGTACAGTGTTGTCTATGGTGTAGACTAAACCCTCCTACCACCTCCACCATGATAACTGAAGTGAACCACGCCCCCTTCACCAGTTCTTTGATGTCCGTGAGCAGAGGGATGAGGAACGTGACAGACGGTGGGAACATCCCGTGGTGGCAGCACAAGGACTGGCTTCAGACATACCAACCTTTCGTGAAAGTCGCCAACATGGTCTCCGTATACAGCTTGCCTGTCGTGCTCGTACTCGGAGTCTTCGGGAATTTCCTGATCATCGTCATCATGTTTCCTCTTCCTGAAGCCAGTCTGGGAATCTGGTTCCACTGTCTGGCATGGTGTGACCAGCTGGCGTTGCTGACCAATGCCCTGTACGAGTGGCTCTACGAGGCCTTTGGGGTGCCCTATTTTGACAGCCTGGGGTCCTGGCCTTGCAAGGTGGAGAGGGTGGTCACCTACGCCGTGCCCGTCGTGTCGTCCTGGTCACTCGTGGCGCTGACCATGCTGAGAGCGGCGTCTGTGCTGTGGCCACACCGTATCGGGGCTGTGTGGACCAAGAGGCAGTCCAGAATTGCTGTGGTGGTGCTGATTGTGGTCGTCCTCCTGATGCACGCTCACTTTTTCTACGGGATTGATTATGACGAGGACCTGTGTAGCACCACAGTGACTAAGTGCTGTGTCAGCGCCGTGTCCAAGACGTACGAATGGGGTTTCCTTTCGGTGTGGCCCTGGGTCGCTCTGCTCCAGTTCTCTTTTCCTTCCTTTCGTGTTTCTAGTGATCAGCAACAGCGTTCTTCTCTGGAAGCTGGTGGTGTCTGTCAGAGCCAACAGACAGCTGTCTGTGCAGCACAGCACTCAGGACTCCAGGCAGCAGAAGGTGTCGTCACTGTCTGTGACCCTGCTGACCATCAGTGCCGCCTTCCTTCTCCTCACCACGCCAGTCTCCGTCTCCTTCGTCCTCTATCCCTACATCCTGGTGATGCTAGACCCGGTGGTTCATGGACAGTTTCTCATCTTCAGGTTCGTCAGCAACACCCTGTGGTACGCCAACAGTGTCATCAACTTCTACCTGTATTGTCTGACTGGCAGCAAGTTCAAGCTAAAGGATTCAAATGTGTAAAGCCACGTCAAATGTGTAAAGACAATGTCAAATGTGAAGAGGCAACGTCAATTTGGTAAGAGCAGCGTCAGATGTGAAAGGGCTACGTCAAATGCGTAAAGGTTACGTCAAATGATATGTCAACGAATAAAGGCTACATCAAATGTTATGTATAGGATACGTCAAAAGCTATGTCAAATGTGTAAAGGCTTCATCAAATGCTACGTCGAATGTGTAAAGGCTACGTCAAATGCTATGTCAAATGTGTCAAGGCTACGTCATATGCTATGTCAAATGTGTCAAGGCGACGTCAAATGCTATGTCAAATGTGTCAAGGCGACTCATTCTATGTCAAATGTGTTAAAGGCGACGTCAAATGCTATGTATAATGTGTAAGGCGACCAATGCTTGCCAAATGTTAAAGGCTACGTCAATGCTATTCCAACTGTGACAGCGACGTCAGCGCTTAGCATAATATGATAGGTGTTATTACTAAATACGTCATTATCCACCGGTTGTGTTGTGTCGTGTTTTTCTTTGAATATGTTGTGCTGTGTTGATAAACAATTGTACCTGTTGTCATGGTAATTAAAGACTGGTATTATACTACACTATGTTGTATTGTACTGTATTGTATCGTATTGTACCTGTTGTATGGTAAATATATGGTATTACACTACCATGTGTTTGTAGTGTGTTGTCGTTGTTGCGTTGAACTGTATAGTGTCGTTTGTGTTTGTGTTGAATTGTATGTATAGTCTTGTTATTGCGTTGTATTGTACTGAATTTGTGTTGTATTACATCACAGTATGCTGTAATGTATAGCGTTGTATTCATTGCAGTACATGTATTGTAGTAATTATGTTGACTGTAGTTTACTGTATTCCTTCGTACTGTGTTTTGCTGTTTGTATATAACTATGATGTACTGTGTTTTTGTATTGTATATAAAACTATGTTGTACTGTGTTTTTGCTGTATTGTATATAACTATTGACTGTGTTTCTGATGTAATAACTATTGTTGCATTGGTGTTTTGCGTATTGTATATAACAGTTGTACTGTGTTTTCTTGTATTGTACATAACCACGTTGCACGCGTTTATGCTGTATATATACAAATATCAATATAAAAAATATATAAATATATTATATAAATATTTATAATACTTTACCTTAGCTGATGTGTAACTCATAGAGCTACCAGGCTTTTTGTATTGATAAAACTATGTTACTGTAAACAATAAACAAGTGGAGTAACTTGCTCCCATAAGATAAACCTAACCAGAGTAACTGTGTATCAAGACTGGCACAGCCTTTAAACTTGAATAAAGTCAGAACAAACACAAAGACGAACAATCTAATAGTGGGGGAAAAACAAGTGCAGGCCAACAACCCTCCGTCCGTCATCACAGTAATGACTTGGCGAAAGACTTGAACTATAGGGAGGGGGGGGGGGGGGGGGGAGTGGGGGGGGGGTTGACGAGGAGAAGGGAACAAAAATTAGAAAATGGTGATTATATGAAATCTACCTTGCAGAGGGAATCACGTAGGGCTCGTGCGAAGGAGATCATTTGTATTGCGGGCGAGGCCTTGCGTGGACAGACTCACAGGGAGACACGGCATTGTGCGGCTCCGGTGTCAAAGAGACACGTCCTATCTGTGGGCCAGCACAGGTCAAAGACACGGCAGCCCAGGCGGCGCGGGGGGGATGGAGAAGGAAAGGGGGGGGGGGAGGGGGGTGGGAAAGGGGGTGGGACAGTACAGTAGGGGGGACGGGGGGGGGGAGTCGAAAACGGGACTACGATAACCCGGTTTAATTGAAACGAAATTGACATAATGGGCAGGGAACAATAAACATAAACAGTAGAGTGATCTGCCTAAGGAACCTTACTAGAGTATTTATCAGTGCCGCTTTAAATGTGAAAAAGACGAGGGGGGACAAAGGACGAAGAGAGCGTGAATAGGGGGGGGGGGGGAGGCCGGCGGGGGGGGTGGGGGGGTGGGGGGGGGGGAGGGGGGGGGGGTGGGGGGGGGGGGGGGGGGGGGGGGGGGGGGGGGGGGGGGAGGTTGAAGATGAAGAAAATGGGAACATAAATTAAGAAATATATCATAAATATGAAAACTCTTCACCAGCTGCATGAGAGAACCATCGTAATCCCTCTAGATCTGCCTTCGAGAGGGATGTCAAGTCTGTGGTGAGAGACTAGATAAAATGTACATCTCACCAGCGTCTCCAATTGTAATGAAAGTTGTTTAACTGTGTCCACGCTAAGCCATAAAAGGATTGTATGATAAAGTTTATCCCTGTGTATAATGATCTTGAAAGGTGTTTACAGTGTATACGGATAAAGCTAAAAGACACTGACTTGTGTTTTGGAAAACGTTCTCCACACTGGACTGTATGTAGAAAATACATTGAAAGTGAGTGTAATGGTTATTCTTGCAATTTATCGATGTGTTTTGGACTGTATGTAGAAAATACATTGAGAGTGAGTGTAATGGTTATTCTTGTAGTTTATCGATGTTGTTTTGCGATACATCCTGAGATGATTGCTCCCTTTGCTGTGAGTTTTGTTCGTTAACCCCATAATCCGGTTACACTCTGTCTCTGTCTGTCTGTCTGTCTGTCTGTGTCTCTGTCTGTCTGCACTGTGTGTACTGTGTGTACTGTCTGTACTCTCTCTCTGTCTGTCTGTCTGTCTGTCTCTCTCTCTCTCTCTCTCCTCTCTCTCTCTCTCTCTCTCTCTCTCTCTCCTCTCTCTCTCTCTCTCTCTCTCCTCTTCCTCCTCCTCCTCCTCCTCTCTCTCCACAAACAAACACACAGTATGTTCGTTTTTCTGGAAGTTTCTATGTACACAGTCCAGACATCCTGTTCACGAAGTCATGAGAGAGACTGAGTCCAACACTATCTGAGACTGACGTCTGCATTGGCTGCCTTGGAGGGAGAGAGATTTTCATTTATTGCTTGATCGATTAGTGGAGTAATTGATCGATCGATTGATTAATTGACTTTAAATTCATGACAACATGTTCGCCAACACACGTGCCTTCTATAATCGACGAATGTGACGTACATACTGTTGTCTGTGGTGTAGACGTAGTCCTCAGACCATCCACCATGATAACTGAAGTGAACCACGCCCCCTTCACCAGTTCTGTTATGTCCGTGAGCAAGGATGAGGAACGTGACAGACGGTGGGAACATCCCGTGGTGGCAGCACAAGGACTGGCTTCAGACATACCACCTTTCGCGAAAGTCGCCAACATGATCTTCGTATACAGCTTGCCTGTCGTGCTCGTACTCGGAGTCTTCGGGAATTTCCTGATCATCGTCATTATGTTTCGCCTTCCTGAAGCCAGTCTGGGAATCTGGTTCCACTGTCTGGCATGGTGTGACCAGCTGGCGTTACTGACCAATGCCCTGTACGAGTGGCTCCACGAGGCCTTAGAGGTGCCCCATTTTGACAGCCTGGGGTCCTGGCCTTGCAAGGTGGAGAGGGTGGTCACCTA
>CM031624.1:60857169-60874174 GCA_018398815.1 Conus ventricosus | reverse complement strand
TACGTCTATACGTACACTATCGCACATTTATTTCCACTTCATCCTGGACTTATTCCGACATTATTTCTTGTTCCAGTTGATGACGATGAGTGAAGCGCCACCACGACCAACACTGCCGCCATCACCACCACCACCACCGCCACTATCACCACACAACCTTCACCACCACGACCAACACCGCCGCCATCACCACCACCATCGCCACCACCATCACCCTCTATGTGTGTGTTTTTATGTCTGTGTGTCTGTCTGTTTGTTTGCCCGTCTATGTTTGTGTCTGTGATCTGTTTCTTTGTTTCGTTTCTTTCATCCACTGTGAGAAATAAAGGGCAAACCCCAAATGGTGTATCGATCAGAGAGCGTCGTTAATCTATAATGGCCTCCTGTTTGATATGTCACTTGGCTGCCTATCAACACCGAGGACGAGGTACAGTCAACGGCGACCTTGATGGAACAATGCTCATCAATCAGTCATCTTCAACGCTCATCAGTATGTCAGAAAGGTGAGTGGTAGCGCAAACGGGTGTTCCGAGGGAAAGAAAAAAAATGTGTCGTCATCACTGTCATCACCGCCATCTCATTTTTTTAACACGCCTACGTCAGCGGACAACCACGCGGCAACGAGAAAACACCCCATTTATTTTATTTTAAAAAAAAGCCACGGCGTCGACAAACATCGATCCGCACGCCCGCAGCAACACGAAACACCTCCATCTATTTTTAACCCACTACGTCAGCGGACAACCACCCCACCAAACAACAAAGACTCAAAAAATTAATAATCTTTTATTAGCACATGACGTCAACATTATAGATCCGATCGTGACTCACCACACACGGTGACCTTGACCCCTCCACCTACTTCCGCCATGCGCACCACCTGCCGCACCACCTGCCGCGCCACCTGCCGCCTACTTCCGGCATGTGCTACACCACTTCCGGTGGAGATCCCCTCCGAGATCCCTTTTTGGGGGGTGAAAAGTCCCTTACCTTACTACTGCTGTGGTGCTACACGCTCTAGAACCCTAAAACTTTAGCTTGAGAACCTAGGCCAGTGTGATTGTAGTGTGACATCCTAGGCCAGTGTGACTATAGTGTCAGATCCTAGGCCAGTGTCACTGTGGTGTGACATCCTAGGCCAGTGTCACTGTGGTGTGAGATCCTAGGCCAGTGTCACTGTGGTGTGCCATCCTAGGCCAGTGTGATTGTAGTATGAGATCCTAGGCCAGTATGACTGTGGCGAGATACCAGGCCAGTGTGACTGTGGTGTGACATCCTAGGCCAGTGTGACTGTGGTGTGACATCCTAGGCCAGTGTGACTGTGGTGTGACATCCTAGGCCAGTGTGACTGTGGTGTGAGATCCTAGGCCAGTGTGACTGTGGTGTGACATCCTAGGCCAGTGTGACTGTGGTGTGAGATCCTAGGCCAGTGTCACTGTGGTGTGACATCCTAGGCCAGTGTGACTGTGGCGTGACATCCTAGGCCAGTGTGACTGTAGTGTGACATCCTAGGCCAGTGTGACTGTGGTGTGACATCCTAGGCCAGTGTGACTGTGGTGTGTGATCATAGGCCAGTGTGACTGTGGTGTGACATCCTAGACCAGTGTGACTGTGGTGTGAGATCCTAGGCCAGTGTGACTGTGGTGTGAGATCCTAGGCCAGTGTGACTGTGGTGTGTGATCCTAGGCCAGTGTCACTGCAGTGTGACATCCTAGGCCAGTGTCACTGCAGTGTGACATCCTAGGCCAGTGTCACTGTGGTGTGACATCCTAGGCCAGTGTGACTGTGGCGTGACATCCTAGGCCAGTGTGACTGTAATGAGACATCCCGCCTCTCACCTCCCCACACATCACGCTCCTCCTCCCCCCTCTCCATCGCCATCCCCCTTTTTCTGCTCCTGCTCAGGAGTCCTTTCCTCTGTGTGTGTGTGTGTGTGTGTGTGTGTGTGTGTGTGTGTGTGTGTGTGTGTGTGTGTGTGTGTGTGTGTGTGTGTGTGTTCATCAGTGGGGTAATGCAAGCGTATTAATGAGAGAGTCCACAGACATGTTCCCCAATGCACCAAAGAAACGAAATGAAAACTAGATTTACACAAATAAATCCAAAATAGATTTGCTGAAGCATAAATGTCCATCAGCGGGTCGATTCAGACATATTTATTACATAAACTCAGAGCAGTACCTTTAAACATATTCTACATTGTAAGTTTATCTGAAAACACATTATTACTTGAAATTGAAGGTTTAAATAGAACATCGGTTGACAGGCATTTCCTGGTATAAATTTGGATTCCGTTTTCATCCATTCTGGAGTGACAGTGGGGAATGAGCTGGAGTCACATCTCTGAAAACCACAATCATGTCTGTGTGCACTTCAACACGCGTACAGTCATGTCTGTGTGCACTTCAACACGCGTACACTGCATTTCTGCATGCACTTCAACACGCATACAATCATGTCTGTGTGCACTTCAACACGCGTAGTCATGTCTGTGTGTACTCCAACACGCGTACAATCATGTCTGTGTGCACTTCAACACGCGTACAATCATGTCTGTGTGCACTTCAACACGCGTACACTGCATTTCTGCATGCACTTCAACATGCGTACAATTATGTCTGTGTGCACTTCAACACGCGTACAGTCATGTCTGTGTGTGCTTCAACACGCGCACAATCATGTCTGTGTGCACTTCAACACGCATAAAATCATGTCTGTGTGCACTTCAACACGCGTACAATCATGTCTGTGTGCACTTCAACACGCATAAAATCATGTCTGTGTGCACTTCAACACGCATAAAATCATGTCTGTGTGCACTTCAACACGCATAAAATCATGTCTGTGTGCATTTCAACACGCGTACAATCATGTCTGTGTGCACTTCAACACGCGTACAATCATGTCTGTGTGCACTTCAACACGCGTACAATCATGTCTGTGTGCACTTCAACACGCGTACAATCATGTCTGTGTGCACTTCAACACGCGTACAGTCATGTCTGTGTGCACTTCAACACGCGTACAATCATGTCTGTGTGCACTTCAACACGCCTACAATCATGTCTGTGTGCACTTCAACACGCATACATGAAGTGGGGAATTAGCTGGAGTGACATCTCTGAAAACCACACGCATGTCTGTGTGCACTTCAACACGCATACACGAGACCCTGAATATTACATGGATCAGAAATAAAGGTCCTGTATGAGATCACGAACATGATATTGATCAGAAACATAGGTCCCATATGAGATAATGGAATCCTATGGATCAGAAATACAGGTGCCATGTGAGATCATGAACATTATATGGATCAGAAATATAGGTCCCATATGAGATCATGAACATTATATGGATAAAAAATATTGGTCCCATAAGAGATCATGAACATCATATGGATCAGAAATATATGTCCCATATGACGTCCAGGACATCCATTGTATCAAAATGATAGGTTCTGCATGAAGTTCAGGACAATGTCTAGACCTGACAGATAGGTCCCACGTGAGCTCCAGGACATCGTATGTAATAGAAATATTGGGCTTTGAAACAGCCAGAAACACCTCTCTCTCTCTTTATCTATCCATCCATCTAACTATTTTTCTATCTATCTATCTATCTATCCTCCATCCATCCATGCTATCTATCTATTTATCCATCTATCTATATCTATCTATCTATCTATCTATCTATCTATCTATCTATCTATCTATCTATCTATCTATCTATATATCTATCTATCTGTCTGTCTGACATGAGGTCCAGGACATTCTATGGAAGAAAAGCACAAGGCATTGTGTCATCCAGACATTGTACAGCCTTAGTAGATCCTCACCTGATCTGATGTGTTGGTTCATGGTTTGAGGCACATGTTCACTGGTGATAAGATCAGTGTATCTGATGTTTAGTATCTGGTGATAACTCTGAATTTCCATGGCTATGATTCTTCTTTGTGGGTCTGCTATAAGGGTGCATGTTTTGCATATATACAGGGAGATGCAATGTACCAGTGAACGCAGGTTTTGTCGTTGTCACACGGTTCCAGACCTCTCTGGGTCTCTGGCACTTTCAGACTGGTCCTTGCTGGCTTGCTAAGTCCCTGGAGTGCTACAGCAGCACCAACACAAACCTGTCCAGTGCGCCAAAACTGACCATGTCAGGTTACCATGGATACCCATTACCACAGTAATTTGCAACCAGAATGGTGGAAGAAAACTTTGTGGGGGTAGTGGTGGGGGGGGGGGGGGGGGGGGGGGGGGGTTACAACCCAGAAACGTGGCATTCGTTTGCTTCGGCCAGATTGTTCTGTGCCAGATCATTCAGTTATACCTTTCACAAAACTCCATTGATTGCGGCTTTAACTAGTTTAAGTGAAGCAGCAGCAAAATACGGAAAGTTCAGAGTGTTTATGCATTGGGTCACTGATACATGTACCATTGGATGCTCACGTTATTGATGTTTATAGCCCAGCCAGCGCAATGGTCGCCTCAGGGATTGTTAAAAACCATGCACGTATGTATGTATGTATGTATGTATGTATGTATGTATGTATGTATGTATGTACATGAAGTTAGTGCTAAGTAGGCTTTTACCATGGATTGTTTCGACCGGAAGGCTGTCATCAAAACGGAAGGGCTCTATCCCAAGAGACGACCTTCAAGGACGCGTGTTCTTTTTTTTTTTTTTTTTGCTGTCCCAACCTCTGGGCTACCTCAGAGGCAGTGCACCCACGCCGCTCATTCCGACACCCCGTCCACAGCCACAGCCCGGCTGGCCCCGCCGCAGCCCCGACACCGGCAATCCACAGGGAGCAGTCAATGTCAAGTCGTCATGAGGCAACCCACCGGAGGAGACACTGCACTGCTGCCGAGTCACTTCGGTGGTGTTCAGTGGCGCCTGTTCTGATCTAACATACGCAGGACACCACCTACTAAGCCCCCTACTGACGATAATAATTGCTTAGTTGCGGAGCCGGCGTGAGTGAGCTCTCCCTCCGGAGGGCGCCACCACGTCCGTCCAACGACAGCCCCCATGGACTCGCCGATACCGGTGACCCCGACGGAAGCAAACCAAGGCCACAGACGCGGAGAGGACATCGAAATTGAGGTCACCATGAGAGCAGGGCATGAAGGGCCACAGAATTTGAGACATTTTTTTCAATGCTGATCAATGGGATTGAGGATGATTAAGATGATGCTACGGATTTCCATTTCGGTCTGAGACTACATGACAGGGCTGTACTCTACGCTTCCTTTCATAATATATCCTGGCGTCAACCAGGCGCGAGAGATACAGGCACCTGCATTGTTGGTCATGAAATTTGAGCAACACTCTCAGAAACGCATCCATTAAGTGGATAAAACTCGACTGTGTGGTCCCAGTCTTCCCAACTGAGTCCGCAGCAAACTCAACTCTGGGTAGGAGCCGGTCGGGGCAGAAAAAACCCACATGACTCTGATGGGATTCGAACCCACGACCTCCCAGCCGGGAGTCCGCGACGCTAACCACTTCGCCACGGCGGCTGGTAAGAACGCGTGTTCTGCCTGAAAACTGGAAATGAGAATTTCAAGCATGTATCAAGTCAGTTCTACACTACTTACGTTGACATCAAGGACGCCTATGGGAGCATTGATCACAGAGTGATGCTGGATGCGATGCAGAGCGCCGGCTACCCCCAGCACATCATCGACGTGACGGCGGATATCTACACCAACTCTACATTCTAGGTGCAGACGGGAGAAACGTCAACGCCCAGGATTACCAGGCATCGTGGCATCGTGCAAGGCTGCCCGTGGTCAGCTGTTGTCTTCATTCAGGAGTTGGACCCGTGGATTCCATGGATAGAGCAGCTGTTCACACCAGCTTCAATGCCTTCTCCATATCAGGCATACATGGATGATGTATGTGCCAGTGCTCGCTATGAGGAGAACTTACAAGAAATGATAAATAAGACGGAAACCTTCGTGCATTACACCGGAATAGAAGTGAAACACAGAAGGTGGGCCACCATTCATGGACAACGCACAGGAAACAACTGGGCTTCTACAGATGTGATGAAGAACGTTCACGTGACGCTGCAAGGTGAAGATACACCGATGTATGGAAAAGATGAGCCATACCAGTGTCTTGGATTTCAAACAAATCTGACTGGAACTTCTGAGAAAGAGCAACTGGCGCAGGCGAGTGAGGAATTCAAAAGAATGCTAGAAACAATTTCGCGTTCACCTTTACCACTGTGCAAAAAAATTGATGCTGTAAACGTCATGGCTTCTTCAAATTGAACTTGTATTACAGCAATTCAAAATTCACAGAAAAACTCCTGAAGATTCTGGAAGATACGTTAGTTGATTTTGTTCGCGTTCATCTCAAATTGAACTCTTCTACCAATCGAGCGCACATGTTCCTTCCCCGAAAACAAGGCGGCCTTGGTCTGTTAAAACCAAGTACCATGTACTACGCCAAACGCATCTCCTTCCTGATCTCTGTTCTGAACAGTGATGACCAACGTGTCAGAATGGTAGTGCGCAACAGTTTCCATCTCCACATGGAAAAGAGAAAGGTGCCTCACGCAGATAAAGACGACAGAAGTTAAGGAGAGGCAGCAAGGTCAACTGTTCACGTTCTTCTTCGTTGAGCTCCAAGAGCTGTGTGTGCGGCTGGATCATCAGCTGGAATTCGATGAAAACAGCAACAGTTTCGGTGTAGTACTCCCAGCTTCTGATGATGGGCTAGTTCAAATTCGCTACAGTAATTCTAAACAATTGTACAGCGCAATCAAAAGAATGCAAATGGACAAAGATAGATACATTTTCGGCAGCTGCAACAACAAGGGAGAATCACCCGGGATGCAATTCCGGATGCGGCAGTGACCCATTCCCTAGGACAACCTCACCAACACCAACGTCAATGACCAAATAACCAGGTTCATCAGCAGGGGACGTCTACAGCTGCTGGAGACCAATGCAGTGAACAACATCTACTATCCTGTACTTACCGGAGAGAGTGTGCTTTGTGTGGGTTTCGTTTTGACGCAAATTCCCATGCCTTGAATGGATGTCGTTGACTGAGGGGCCTTTACACACAAAGACACGGCAGATGCGTTCAGATCATCAGAAAGGAGCTACAGAAATGCATTGTGACGGATTTTGTGGATGTTTTTGGTTTTTTTCAAAATAGGCCTGTCTCTATAAACAGTGTTGAAGATCTACCAAGGCTGAAACCTGAAATTTTTGCTTCATCGACCATCGAAACTCGGTGGCATTTGTCATTGAGATTTCAAACCCATTTGACACATTCATAAAAACATGCTATAAGAGCAAGTTTCAAAAGTACTTGCCTCTTTGCTATGCTCTTAGTGGTGCCGGATTTAGCAAAAAAGTGGTTGTTCTAGTAATAGGTTCACTAGGCATGGTTCATAAAAGAGTGGTTTCAGGACTTTCAATGTTAGGACTGCCCATAACCAAATGCAAACAAACCGCAAAGTACTTGAGCATGTCTGTCATGATTGGGTCTAGGCGTGTTTGGTTAAGGCGGAATCACCTCATGAACAGCCTTGAAACTGACAGATGTTGACTTTCAAACTGTGCTTTAAATAGTATTAGATATATAAAGCTGACGAAAGAACTGACGGACAAAGAACTGGAGCTAGCCAGAGAGAGAAAGAAGGACGTGTGGACAGAGAGAGAAAGAGGGGGAATAGAAATAGAGAGAGAGAGAGAGAGAGAGAGAGAGAGAGAGAGAGAGAGAGAGAGAGAGAGAGAGGCTTTTATCGATGCGCCTGCAATCTGGACTACTGTGCATAGCTGTTGATTTGACAAGTTAATGCATTAAAGTAATTGATATGTATGTATGTATGTATGTCTGTATGTATGTATGTATGTATGTATGTATGTATGTATGTATGTATGTAGGTGGGTGTTTAGGTATGTTGTGTGTGTATATTTGTATGTATATGTCCAATCAAGTATGTATGCATCTATGAATATATGTATACATGTCCAATACAAAATGTCTAAGCAATCTCCTTCTCTCTCTCTCTCTCTCTCTCTCTCTCTCTCTCTCTCTCTCTCTCTCTCTCTCTCTCTCTCTCTCTCTCTCTCACCACACACACACACACACACACACACACACACACCAACACACACACACACACACACACACACAAGTCTGTTTGCTTTAATAATTGATTGACCTCAGGTAAAAAAAAAAAGGATATATTTAATACTGTGGCGCACTTTTCATTTCTGGCTCGTCTCTTTGCACATATATCAGCTAGCTCATTACCCCAAATACCACAATGCGATGGAATCCAACAGAAGGTGACATCAGTTCCTTTGCATATCAAGACATGAATAAGATGACATATTTCATTTACGAGAAAGTTGTTCGAAACGGTATTTGGAAATTGTATGGTTTGCAGAACAGACATTGAATCCACACAAATACTACTTTAAATATTGATTGTGGCAAGTCACTTAAATGTGACAATGCCATAATAATAGCTACATTTCGGCGACAAATATTGATCTGTCTTTTCCGATGGAGTATATTTTTTCAACCGTTTGTGATGGTATAACAAAAGCAGAGCCTGACTGATTATTAGACAATTCTGAACCATCTGTGTAAACTTTAAGATGTTGAGGATATTTCTCTTGTAAATGCATCTTTACAGAATAAGATAAAATATTTGGTTGGTCAATTTTGCTCACATCAGTGTGATCAAGTTCAAAATGTGCCCTCTTTCTTTCCCAAGCTGGAGGAGAAATCAAGGCCACCTTCGCTGATGTCTCAGAACTGACTGTTGACTCTTTCAAAAGATTTTTAGTACAAGAACCAATGTAGAATATGATGAAATAATCTGTGCTCTTTTTGGATAATGAGATTCAGGTTTTATAGCAATCTCGTTTTCATTCACACCTGTGAGCGTTGAAAATTTCATTACATATCTTATTAAAGCAAACCGTTTGGTGCCAATTCAGAAAACACTAGAAAAATACATTGCTTGGTGCGGCTAATGAAAACACTCATTTAATTAATCATGAACATGTAAACAGCATTCCTCATTTACAAGTGAAAAATATACTGTTCAAAAAAAGAAACGCAAAATGCCAAGCTGCCGATTTGAAACACAATTTATTGAAGCGCAGTGTGACAACACGTTTAATGTGAAAATGACAAAAACAGGTCATCAGTAGGACAGAAGTCTCCCCTGCAATGCTGTGGTAAAGAACCAGCCCCAGACCCTCAGGGAAATCGGCAGGCCGCTTCCAAAGTCAGTAACGGGTGTGACCCCCTCTGGCTGCAATGGTAGCCTGGCATCTGCGGGCAATGAAGCAATAATGTTCCTGATTGTCTGCTGTGGGATGGCCGCCCACTCGGCCTGCAATGCCCGGAACAGTTCATTTGGAGTCGCTGGGGCGTTGGCCCTCACTCTCAGGCGTCTGTCCAAAACGTCCCAAACGTGCTCAATAGGATTCAAATCCGGGGAAAGAGAGGGCCAGGCCAGGGTGTTGATGCTGTTGGCGGTAAAGAAGGCTGTGGTCAGGCGTGCTGTGTGGGGCCTGGCGTTGTCCTGCTGGAACACGGCCCTGGGAGTGGCCATTAGAGGCAGGACGTGTGGCTGAACAATGACCTGGACGTACTGCTGGGCTGTCAGGTGACCTTCCACGCGCACCAGCTGGCTCCTGCCTGTGTTGCTGATGGCCCCCCATACCATGACATTGCCGCCACCATGCGGAGGTGCCTCGTCGACGCAGTTCTGCTGGTTGCGTTCATTAACCCGGCGGTAAACCCTTCGCCTCCTGTCATGGCGCTGCAGCAGAAACTGTGACTCATCCGAGAACCAGACGTGTCGCCAATGGTTCCTCAGTGTCCAGTGTCTGTGTTGCGTAGCCCATTGCAGTCTGGTCTGTCGATGGCGCCCGTCATTACGTTGCCACGTAGGGGCCTGTAAGCCCTCAGCCCAGCAGCATGCAGCCTGTTCCGGACAGTCTGGTCGGAGATGCGACGGACACCAGCGCATGCCTGGACAGTGGACGAGGCCGGCAGGAAGCGATTGCGGAGATGTCTTAGCCGAATAAAGCGGTCCTGGGCTGGCGTTGTGATATGAGGTCGGCCTGACCTCGGGCATCAAGCGATGACCCTGTCCTCTGGAAGCGAGTCCAAAGTCGGCATATGTACTGGGGGAGACATTCAAAGCATGGGCCACATCAGTTGCACTCTGACCAACTTGACAACGACCCAGGGCGTTTTCTCTCTCTGCTGGGCTCAAACGTGGCATGCTGTTTTTTGCTACGGTGTGCCTGCCGGTTGCCAAAATGACCCGGCTTTTATACTGCACTATGACCATGGTGTGTGTGTGTTCACCACTGAGTTGGGCATGCTTTGCAGGCGAAACAACAGAAGCACAACCCAATGTTTGCACTGTCGCACCTGGCCCACAACACGCACGTGCACATAGTGACAACCGGAATCAATGTTATCCTAGCACGTCGACGTTCAAGACATACATCAGGGCCGGTTTTTGGCGTGTTCTCAACTGTATGGTCCACCCCAGGTGGCAAAATTTCATTTTGCGTTTCTTTTTTTGAACAGTATATGTACCAGTACAAAAATTTCATTTCAATATTTTATAAATTAAAACTTGATGCCTTAAAACCTAAATATACAAACGAAGCAAATGTATTTGTGGAGAACGTAGAATAAGCAGCAAGCATCTGCTGTTTGACTGTTTTCCTCTTAAACCTCATTTCCCACCTTTATCGGGGATGTCTTGTGTGATGTCTTTTCAGTTTTAAAAAATTTTCCTTAAAGGTTTTTTTTTTTTAAAATTGGGTTTAGCCCAGTTAAGGATTTACTTTAAGATTATTTGCAGGTATGTTGTGGGTTGTTTTGAGGGGACATATATATGCATTTAAAGGACAACCACATTTGCTTTAAATTTTCATAGTCACAGAAATGTAGTATCTTTTCTTTCCCCTCTCTTTTCTCTCTCTCTCTCTCTTTCTCTCTCTCTCTCTCCTCTCTTCTCTTCCTCTCTCCCCTCTCTCTTTTTTAAAGGGGGTTTTTTTTTTTTTCCAAAAACAACCCTTTATATATGGTCTCTCATGGACACTAAGGTGTTTTAAACCCCACTTTTTTTCTGCTTTTGTTTGTGCTCAGAACACATTGTGTTCATTGTGCCATTTCCCGATTCCAGCTTGTAAAAGATGTTTTGTCATTTTAGGCTGCCCTTTAAACCAAACTTTGAAGTGGGGTAGGCGGCTGGGAAATTTTTCCCTCTCGTTTGGGGGCTGGGGGAAGAAATTTTTTGGGCCCAGCCTCCTAAATTGGGGGATTTAAAGACTTTCTCACCCCCAAAAAATGTTTGTGAAATCACAGATTTTTAAAAAAAATTTTTTTTTAAAAAAAAAAACAACTTTTTTTTTCTTTTTTTTTCTTTTTTTTCTTTCTTCTTTTTTTTTTTGGGCTTTGTTGTTGTTGTTGTTGTTTTTTTTGGTTTAATTGTTTCTTTTTTTTTTTTGTCTTTTTGTGTGCTTTTTTTTTCCCCTTTTCTTCTTCTACACTCTTTAAAAAAGGGTTTAAAGTGGATTTTTTGCTCTTAGACTCATCGCATCCTTTTTTTTGCCCCGCTTTTAACTTTTTGGGGTTTTGGGTGTGTTTTGGGTGTTGTGTTTGTGTGTGTTGTGTGTGTGGGGTTTTTGTTTTTTTTGTGTGTGGGGGTGGGGGTTGTGTGTGGGGGTGTGTGTGTGTGTGTGTGTGTTTTTGTGTTTTGTGTTTTCGTCATTCATTGCTTTAACCCTGATACTTTTTTTTTCTTTCTTTTATTTGTTCGACTTTGTGTTTAAAAACCATTGCTTTTTTTGTAGTTTTTGTTTTATGAAAAATTTGAATTTTTAAAGATAATTTTGTTATCTGTTTTAGGCAAAAATATTTAAACCCTTTTAAAATTCTTTGTGTGCGCTTGTCATTTTTGTGGGGTTTTACCCACAAACTTTTCTTTTCTCCCCCTGTTTCGGGTTTTTTGTTTTTTGTTGTTGTTTTTAAAACCCAAATAATTCTCTGTGTCTTTTCTTGTGAAAACTGTTTTTCCTCTTTTCCGTTTTTGTGCCTCTTTTCCCCTTAAACCCAGCCTTCCATAATCCCCCCGCCCCGGGACTTCAATTTGGGGACATCAAAAGGTCTTTTTTTTTTTTTTAATAAGGCCCATGAAATTCATCCTTTTTAAAAACAGCCCCCATCCGTACAAGTTTTTTGGCATAAGTGAAACAAGGTTGGGGACTTCGCATAAACCAGTAACCTTATTAGTTTCCCTGAATAAAACATAAAAACCCCGCGACAGTGTCCCCCAAAATACGGGCCCTTTTCCCTTTTAAAATTCATAAAATCAATTCCCAAAACTTTACCCGAGCAAAACCCCAACCTTGGCCTAATACGGGTCGAATGGATCTGGATTGAAAAAAAAAAAAACCTCCAAATAAACCCCCCCCCATTAATAATGGACTTTTAAAAGGGGCCACCCATCTTCCACTACGAATGGTATGAAAACTTTTTAAAATGTTTGGATTGGATTTTGTCAAAAACTTAAAATATACTACTGTTGGGGGGACTTCAATATTGATATTTTTAAAACAAAAACCCGCGGGGAAACAAGTCCCACTATCATTCATGCACCCCATCGGGTTTTAGTACAAACCCCAACGGGGAATAACTAAAAAAAAATTGCGACACTTACTGTTCATGTATACCTAACAAAAAAATTCCGAAATACTAGATGTTTCTTTGGGGGCCCATTTGGTATTGTGTCATGCCCAGTCTTCGGGACGTGGGTCCTTAAGCCCCCAAAAACCACCCCCAAAAAGGTCAACGATATCCAAACCGCTTTTCAAAAAATTTTAATAAAGCAGAAAACCTCTTTTGATTTAAAAATTTCCCCCCTTTTCCCCTTTAACTTAAATTTACTCAGACGTCGTGATCCCCTGGTCCTTCTGGTACCAAAAATTCCTCCCCAATCATAAATAAACACGCCCCGGTTTCATAAAAAAGGGATTTTTGGCCCGTCCCCCAGATAAACCCGTTTTTTAATCCAAAATTTGCTGAAGAAAGGGGTTCTAGTGACCAATCAAGGTAGCAAATTTGTTTAAAGAATAAAAAAAAGGGCCCAGAGAAACTTTTTTTCAAACGAATTTTGAAAAAACCCAAACGGGGACTATTCAGTAAAAATGTTAACGGAGGAAAAAATCCCGCCCCCAATGTGGGGGGAAAATAAACACTTTTGTACGCAACAAGGTAAAATTCACAAACTTAAAGGGCACCTTCATCACCCCGGACAAATTTAATACCCATTTTCGGTCATTATCAGAACCCTTACTCAAGTTCACAGACTATAAGAGCACCAAATGAAAAACATCCCCGGGATTTCCCAAATATCTTTTTAAAACAAAAATTGGAAACCCGTAACTCAATTTTAAAAATTTCCCCCTTTTTGCGTACATGAAGTAGGTTTTGCCCTAGCGCAATTTAAAAAATAAAAAATCCATGGGGGCCTGATAAAAATACCCCCATTTTTTCTTTAAACTCCTTACCCTTTCATTGTTGGGGTCTCTTTCATCTTTTTACAATCTATCCCTTGAAATAAAGTTTTCCCTCAGGGGGTTCCCAAAAAGCCAAAAATAATCCCCCCTTTCCAAAAACAAATGGGTTTGTCGGATCCAAAATTTAAATTTAGGGCCTATTCCTTACTATCGATTTTATCCAAACCCCCCGGGAAAAACAAAACACACAAAACAAGTATCTCAGTTTTGGAAAAACCTCATTTTACCCCCTCCAAATTTGGGTTCCCATCTAATCATTCCCGCGCACACATTATCACGAATGTGTGACTCATGGCTTTCAAATTTGAACCAATCAAAATGACAGGGGTTGTCTTTTTTGACTTCAAAAAGGGGTTTGATCTTGTTGATCATTCCATTTTTTCAAAAGAAAAAAATTGTCTACTTGAAAACCCTACCCCGCAAATTTATTATTCCAAACATACTTGCCCATAGGATCAGTATGTGGCGCTTAATGGGAAAAAACCCCCCTTAGACTTTGTCAGAATGGAGTCCCACAGGGCTTTTTATGGCCCCCCCACTTTTCGGGATCTTCTCAATGATTTACCCTTGGGCCGTATCAGATGAAAAGGGACGGGAAAATTTATTTGTGATGACCGTCGCTCCAAAAAGAAAAGGTTTGTGATTACAGGAAAACAGAAAATTTCTCCAGGAAAAATCTAAACGAGTGTCAGACTGGTGTCCCTTCAAAAACCCAAAGGGTCATACAACCCCGCCAAAACCAAATCTATGATTTTTAGTAACCCCCCCCAAAAAAACCCGTTGAATCCTCTTTGCCTTAAAAAATTCAGTTTAATGTCCTTTTTAATCGAGAGGTAGAGAAAATGGTTTTTGGGTTAACGTAGATAAAAAAACTGAAAAGGCAATTCATTAAATAACGTATGCAAGGTTTGTCTCAAAAACCCTTTTCCCGGTTTTTCTAAAATTTTAAAAAGCTACGTCCCAAAAGTAATGTGCTTAAAAATTTTCTTCAAGGGGGGCACATAATGTTTACGTATAAATTAGCCTCAACCGTTTTGGGACGGCGTAGGAGTCCAAAAAAAGGTGAAATTTTCTCCATTGGGGTGCAGCAAAGCTACTCCATCCCCCCTGTATCTCTAACAAAAGACGAAAAAATAAAAAACGGGTGAACATTTTTCCTCTGAATTTGGCAAATTTGGAAATTTAACAAGGCATCATTTTTGTTTACAAACTTGACAGATACTATGCCCTGTTATATCAATGCCCTTTTTTCAAGATCGGGAAAAGCCTTTTTGGCTTTGACGAAAAATTCCCTTTTTTTCCCCCCAAAAAAAAAACCCCTTTTTTTGAATCTATACAAAACAAGCCCAGCTTACTCTGGGGCCTTTTGTCTGGGGAAATCACCCTTTCCCGAAAAATTCAAAACATGAAAACTTTAAAAAAAACCCTTTTAAAGGAAAATTTTTCATAAACATTTTATTTTTCGTAGATAAATTATTTTGATTACAAGATTTGCGTCCATTCGCTAAGTTTCTGTGAACCCCTACTTTGAATAAATCGTCTCAAAAATTTAAAACCCCACTCCCTTAAAAAACGGGTCATCCCACTCCCACTCTGTCACCATCCCTTTTTTTCCTCCCCCCACCTTCCCTTCTCTCTTCCCCCCCCTCCTCTTAAACCCCTCTTTCTGTGTAGTTTTTGTTTGTTTGCTTGTAAGTTTCCTTTTGGGTTTTTCCATTTCCCCCTTCTTAGTGCTTTTGTGGCAGTTTGCTTACATTGTTGAATTAGATTATAATGTTGGTTTTGTTTTAATTGTTGTTGAAAAGATATGTTTCTGAAAAATTTTTTGCATGCAAAAGGGCCGATTTTAAGACTAGGCCCTTTTTATTAAAATTTTTCATCCTTTTGGGGATTAAAGATCAATTTAAAACAATCAATCAAAACTCAAACCAAACAAACAATTTAATCTCTCTCTCTTCTTCGTTAAAAATCACGTATTTTGAAAAAGATAAAACTGAATTTTCCAAAATCTGTAATAGTTTCGCCAGCTCAGAAGTTTCATGTGCCACATCTGCCCAATGAATGCACGGAAGATTCCAATTTTGACCCTCATTTCTTTAAAATTTTGTGGGGGGACACACACTTGGAGCGAAGCACGTGAAAGCTGCACAAAAAAAAAGGTAATTTTAGTACATCCTCACACATACTTTGTGTGGATGGGGCAGAAAACCCGGAAAAATCACGCAAGACTGCAAAAAAATTTTGGGGTTTGCAGGCCGTACAAAAGGGAATGCATTTTCCCGCTTATAAAAAGCTTTTAAGTTGAAAAAGATATGAAAAGTAATTTTTAAGCACAGAAATTGTTTGGGAAAACTGTTTCCCGCGATGGTTTCATCAGGGCTATCAAATTTCATCAGTTTCTGACATTTTTTAGAGATAAAGGGAAACAGAGGAAAAGCTGTGTGACCCTGTCTTCCTCATGGAGTTGGGGGTTTTAGGTTGACCAAAAAAAACGTGCAGCCCGGGGTGAAGTTGAAAATTTTATTGGATGTTTTGGCCCCGCCAGTTGACCAATTTAGCGGACAGCACGACGCTGAAGACCAAAAAGGGTAGAAACCCAAAAATAAATCCCTGTTAAACCTTTGGGAAGAACGTTGGTGCGTTGTTCACGCTTTCCCACGCAATAAATTTTTTTTTTTCGCAAAAATACAAAAATTTTAAAAGAAAATGCATGAATAGGTTTTGGGGTGGGGAATTTTTTTTTTGTAAGATTTGTAAAGAGGGGCAGTCTTATATTTCTTTTTTTAATAATTCATTTTCTACTGTGAACATTTAGATGCTTTAGTCTACAGAAAATAATAGACACACACAAATTTTGGGTTATTTTGTACTTCCCTTCATTTCATATTGCTTTACATGAAGGGGGTGTGTGTGTGTGTGTGTGTGTGTGGGGTGTGTGTGTGTGTGTGTGTGTGTGTGGGGTGTTTGTGTGTGTGTGTGGTGTGTGTGTGGGTTTTGTGTTGTGTTAGTTTTAAACCTTGGTTTTCTTGGGGGCCTAATTGGTTTCCGTCCCCGTCAGTTGTGTTTCTGCTTCAAAAAGGCGTTTGATCTTGTTGATCATTCCATTCTTCAAAAGAAACTATCTGTCTACTTGAACCATACCCCGACAATCTCATTATTCCAATCATACTTGAACGATAGGACTCAGTATGTGGCGCTTAATGGGAAAACCTCCACTTCAGATTTTGTCAGACATGGAGTCCCACAGGGCTCTGTACTAGGCCCCCTACTATTCTGCATCTTCATCAATGATTTACCATTGTCCGTATCAGATGAAAAGGTCACGACAGATTTATTTGCTGATGACTCGTCGCTCCAAACGAATGGTAGTGATCTACAGACAACAGAAACTTCTCTCCAGGAAAGTCTAAACG
>CM031624.1:60842169-60852169 GCA_018398815.1 Conus ventricosus | reverse complement strand
GCAGTGTTGACATGCAACATCCTGCCCTTTGCTGCAGATATATTGCCCTCACTTGGGGTGGGGGAAGGTGGATGGATGCTGGCAAGAAGACTGGTTTGGGGGTGGGGTAAGGTAATGTGATGTTGCTTATAGCCCAGCCGACCGCGAAGGGACATATCAAGGCTGTCACCAAGTTGAAGTCAACTCAGAAGTCGTTATTAAGAAAAAGAAAAACATCATTCACGTAACTCTATAAAACACAGCTCCCCAAAACACACCGGAAATTTGGTTAAAAATCTTTCCTCAGAATTTCAAAGGTCACATCAGGTGGAACATCTCTGAACAAGGTTTTCATGGCGCCTGCCGTAAAATGTTTATGTCTCACATCATGCACGTCCCAACACTCTAACAGAAGTTTCACTGTGAGTGACACATGACATGGAACTGAGGGCGGAAAAAAGTGGTTAAAACAGATGTTTAAATATAAATTTTATTGGCAGAACATTCCAAGCCGACGGATTCAAATGTGTAAAGGCCACGTCAAATATGTAAAGACAATGTCCAATGTGAAGAGGCAATGTCAATTTGGTAAAAGCAACATCAGATGTGAAAGGGCTACGTCTAATGTGTAAAGGTTACGTCAAAAGTTATGTCAAATGTGTAAAAGTGACGTCATGTGGTTTGAGCAGAATGTTGTGTGTTGTAATGAATGACGTCATTGTCCACCGGGTTGTGTTGTGTCGTGTTGTGTTTTTCTATGTATTCTGTTGTGCTGTGTTGTATCGTATTGTACCTGTTGTATGGTAATATATGGTATCATACTGCACTGTGTTGCATTGTGTTGTGTTGCGTTGTGCCGTATAGTGTCGTTTTGTTTGTGTTGGATTGTAATGTATAGTCTTGTATTGCGTTGTATTGTACTGAACTGTGTTGTATTGCATCACAGTATACTGTAATGTATAGTGTTGTATTTATTGCAGTACACTGTATTGTAATATGTTGGGCTGTAGTTTGCTGTTTTGCTTCGTACTGTGTTGTGCTGTATTGTATATCACTATGTTGTACTGTGTTGTGCTGTATTGTATATAACTATGTTTACTGTGTTGTGCTGTGTTGTATATAAGTATGTTATGCTGTGTTGTGCTGTATTGTATATAACTATGTTGTACTGTGTTGTGCTGTGTTGTATATAACTATGTTGTACTGTGTTGTGCTGTACTTTATATAACTATGTTGTACTGTGTTGTGCTGTATTTTATATAACTATGTTGCACTGTTTTGTACTGCATTACGTCATGCTGTGCTGTATAATAGCGTTATTGTGTGGTACTTTGCTGTGTTTAGTGTGTTGAATTGCCGTCCTGTATACTATTGTATTGTATAGTGCTGTACTGTGTTTACTGTTGTATTGCTGTGCTGTGCACCATTGTATTGTGTAGTGCTGTACTGTGTTTACTGTGTTGTACTGTTATGCTGTATACTGTTGTATTGTGCAGTACAGCAATGTGTTTACTCTGTTGTATTGTTTTGTGTTGGTTTGCATTGTGTTGTGTTATATTGTTACACTGTGTAGAATTGTAGTGCGTTGCGTTGGGTGGCATGGCGTTACATTGTGTTGTGTTGTATTGTACTATACTATATTGTACAATATCATGCTGTACATATTGTGTCGTGTTGTACTGTTACACTGCGTAGAATTGCACTGCGTTGTGTTGGGTGCCATGGCCTTACGTTACATCGTGCAGCTTTGTGATGTATAATGTTCCCCAGCCCCTTCCACCTCCTCCCTATCCACACCGTTTCTTCACCAACGTATACTACTACTACTACTACTACTACTACTACTACTACTACTACTACTACTACTACTACTACTACTACTGTTGATACTACTACTTCTACTACTACTACTACTACTACTACTACTACTACTACTACTACTACTACTACTACTACTACTACTACTACTGCTGCTGCTGCTGCTGCTGCTATCAATTTACTTGTGATTTTGGTCATCCCTTCTCGAACCCTCTTTTCTTTCTCTCTGTCTGTCTGTCTCTGTCTCTTTCTCCCCCTCTCTCTCTATTGCTCTCTCTCTCTCTCTCTCTCTCTCTCTCTCTCTCTCTCTCTCTCTCTCTCTCTCTATCTCTTTCTCATGACTTCCATTCAGAGCCAGAAGTTCTTTGGGGAACATGTTCATAAAATATCCAGAAAGACATCACACCCTTCAAATTGTATTCCTATGCATGAATGGTGCCTTTCAGAAGTTTGCTAGAAAAAGACGATGATGAGAGTGTCACTATGGAGGACACGTTAACAGATGAGGACGGAGAGGAGGTTTGTCTGCTTGACAGACAAATATCTAAGGAGGAGATATTACTTGCTGTACAGAAATAGAAAAATGGTAAAACTGCAGGACTAGATGGTATGATTAGTGAGTTTTTCAAGAATTCTGGAGAATGTAGTTTGAACGTGTTAGTAAAGCTATTCAATTTTTCAGTTTGATTCGGAATATATCCTGATGGCTGAAAGAATCTATAGTTCTGCCTTTATTAAAAAGGGGAAAAGTCAATGATGTGAACGACCACGGGAGTATCTCCTTGAGTAATATTTGTAGTTAATTATATAGTTCTGTTATTAATAGTAGATTGGGTGAATGGGTACGCTTGAATGATATAACTGGGGAACATCAAGCTGGGTTTTAAAAAGGTTACTCAACAATTGACCATATATTCATGCTACTAGCTGCCGTGCAAAAACAGTTTGTAAATAATCAGAAGTTGTATGTTGCCTTTGTTGACTTTGAAAAGGATTTTGATTCAATCTCTCCGTTAACATTTATGGCCTATTTTGATAAGAAATGGAGTCAAAGTTAAATTATTTTGTTGCGTAAAAAATACGTATAGTTAAGGGAAAAAAAAGAATACGATCAGGAGCAAAATTATCTGATTCTTTTATGTGTTCTCGTGGTGTTAAACAGGGTGATGTTTCTAGCCCCGTGTTGTTTTCGTTGTTCATAAACGAGCTAGACATGGAAACAATTGAAAATGGTAGCCATGGAGTGACTTTTGATTTTGTAGAATTGCTTATTTTGCCGTTTGCTGATGATATTGTATTATTGTCCACGACAGTGATTGGTCTCCAACGTCAACTTAATTCTCTATACTCTGCAGCCAAAGGACTTGAATTGCAAGTTAACATGAAGAAGACAAACATTACTGTGTTTCGTAAGGGTGGGTACTTGGCAAAAGGTGTGAGATGGACTTATGGAATGAGAGAGTCGTCGTAGTTAATGCGTATAGATATCTAGGAATATACTTTACAACTAAACTCAGCTTTAACTATGCCTGTCAAGATATTGCAAACAGAGCAAAGAGAGCTATTGTAGTTATTCTTCATATTTTGCACAAACTGGACTGTACTTCATTTTAGTATTTTTACGAAACTGTTTGACACACAAGTTCAACCAATTCTGCAGCATAGAGCTGAAATCTGGGCTTTCTAAAAAAGTATGATCATAGAGAAAGTTCACCTGCACGCAATGAAGCGTTTCTTAGATGTTGATATGAGAACTCCAGATAATATGATTTATGGAGAACTCGGAAGATATCCAATTTACCTGAACTCCTATGTAAAATGTATTAGATATTTGCTGAAGTTAACTAGAATGCATGAAGATAGGTTACCCTTTATGTTCTTTGATAATAATGGAAAGAAGACATGGGCTTCTAGTGTGCGACTATGTTTGAATTCTTATGGATTTTGGTTTCTTTGGGATAATCAGGGCGTTCAAAACGTATGTGGATTTTTGAAATGTTTTAAAGACAGGATTATTGATTGTAGATGGCAAAACTGGCATGATCATGTTAATGATAATGATAGATTCTTACAATACAGGCTCTTTAAGACAACGCATGAGTTAGAACCATATGTCAATGTTAAAATGAATCGATATGTCATGAGCACATTAGCAAAGTTTAGACCTGGTGTTTCTGATATCGCTTGTCATCGTTTCAGATACTACAACTACGCCGAAGGTGAGTTTGTATGCCGCTTGTGTGGTTTAGCTAAAGAGGATGAAGTTCATTTTGTGTTGTGCTGTCCTGTATTACATGACCTTAGAACCAAACTCATTCAACCTAAGTATTTTACTGAACCATGTCATTTCAAGGTAATATTACTGTTGTCGTCAAGAAAAGAAAACAGTATCTGCAATCTGGCTATGTATATTTATGAAGCACAAAAAAGACTGCGTGCTGTTGAGCATTAATATTATTCGAGTATGTATATTTTCATTGTTGCTGTGGATAGGTTTATAATCTATAATGTCTTAGGCGTAAGTTGCATTGTATAATTGTGTAAATGCCCCCCTTCAGTATGGGGCCATGGCCTTAAATCTGAAATCTGAATAAATATTCGTATTCGTATTTGTATTCTCTCTCTCTCTTCCTCTCTCTCTCTCTCTCTCTCTCTCTCTCTCTCTCTCTCTCTCTCTCTCTCTCTCTCCTCTCTCCCCCCTCCCTCTCTCTCTCTCTCTCTCTCTCTCTCTCTCTCTCTCTCTCTCCTCCTCTCTCTCTCTCTCTCTCTCTCTCTCTCGGGGGACTCCTGAGGTACACGAAGTTGAGTGACACGTTTTTTTCTGAGCTCTGTGCCTTTATTTCGTTTTCTCCTTGTTGTATGCAGTGTTGTGTCTTGACAGTTGGCAGTGACTGTTGTGAGGGAGTATGCTGTCTGTATCGCTGTCATCCAGGTATGTGTGCGGCATATTTGCTCATATATTTGCCGGCTAGGCTTTATGTTGAAACGGATAAAATATAAAGCCGCCATGAGAATGTCGGTGTTGATGTTGAGGTCGCGAATGGATGGTGTCACTTTAGGGTTGTTACTGTCTCTATTGTGCTACGGACATTTGCTCCAACGCTGTGGAGATGTAGAACTGAATCCAGGACCTTCCTCTGTAAAGCCTGACAGTAAGCGGCAAACCCGTCCAGAAAGTGCCGGGGGTACACGCAGAGACAGTGGCCATGGACCGGGTTCTGGTCCTGCTGCCTCAGCGTCTCCGGCCGATCCCACTCTGAAGGATGTTGTGGCCATTTTGAACAATTTAACCTGCAAATTTTATCGACTGAGAGAGGACGTGAAAGACGTGAAAAACATGTGTGCGAATCTCCAAGATGAAATGACTGGTGTAAAGCAAGAAATGTCTGCCTTAAGGCAGGATAATGACAGGTTAAGGGAAGAAAACACCAGACTCACTGCCAAGGTGGAATCTTTGGACAGGAAGGTAGACGACCTGGAAGGGAGGTCGAAGAGGAATAACATCTTAATCCCCGGTATTCCGCGTACAGACAATGAGTCCTGACAAAAATGTGAAATGTTGGTACACGATATGATTACGGATAAACTGGAACTTTCGGATGATAATCCTTTCGACCGTGTACATCGCTTGAACTCAACGTCGAACTCGCTGATAGTAGTAAGATGCACATTCTTTCAGAGCAAAGATAAGATTTTGCGTGCGAAACAAAAACTAAAAGGAACTGAGTTATTTGTTGGCGAAGACTTTTCTTTCCGAGTTAGGGAGATCAGAAGAAAGCTCCTCCCTCACCTGAAGTCCGCCAGATCCCAGGGCATGATAGTGTCCATGGTTTATGATCACCTGGTGATCAACAGCAAGAGGTTCGGTCTGGATGGCAGTGACAATCTGATAGAAATTAAGTAGGATTCAGGCCGGCCCGATCGGTGGAAATTGTCCTGTTATCTGATCGGGAGGGAGGCGCAATGTAAGACATCACCGCACAGAGTGCCTGTTTCAAATTCACGTGGGGTCACTTTAACTGGGCCAATGAACGATGCTGACGTAAAGCAGACAGGCGATGAAAATCCCGTGCAGGTTGTCACTGCCATCGGTGTGGACAAAACCGTGTTAGCACACACCAACACGCAGTCAGCCAGGTGTTAAATGTGGATTCTGTTTTTGACCGTAATGTTTTGAGTGATGCCTCTTCAATCACACATAGTGATGTAACGTTATCCGACGTGAAACTTGATACGTTCGAAGCTCTGAGAAGTGATTTAAAGAGAAAGAAAGTTTTAGAGAGAAAAATTGTGATCGTGAGGGATGAGTGTGGTGGTCAGAGTATGCATGTTGACGAAAGAAACGACAGGATTGAATGTGGCAGTGAAGATGAAAAACATTGTGGCGATGACTGTGTATTTTGAAATGGGATTATCAATGGTGATGACCATGTAAACGAGAAAAGTGATAGTAGTTATGTGATGCTGAATGAAAATTCCAGTGTGGCTGACTGTCTGATTACCAATGTGTCAAACAACAATACAGACTCTGCGTCATCGTCTATTTCTACGACCAAACCTAATTTAATGACTGCGACTGACCCTAAGACTAAAATTGATTCTACGTCTATGATTGAAACAAAACATGGTGGTGTATGTATGACAATTAACAAATTTGTAAATAGTGTATCATTTCTTCATCGGAATATATGTGGATAATTTCCAAAACTGGATAATAGAGATATTATTCAGTTCAGTTCTTCCATTGACTTTGTTTGTTTGGTGGAAACGTTTGCAGAGTCATTTCAGTCAAATCTTTTTCAAGACTATGAATTATTTGTAAAACCAGCTGTAAAATGTACAAGACAGGGACGGACCTCGGGAGGATTAGTGTGTATGGTTCGTAAAAGTCTTGTCCCGTATGTGCACCAGGTGGATTGTGACAGTCTGTATACAATGTTATTTAGATTTGATAAAGAATTATTTTGCTCTGATAAGCCTGTCTTACTTGTGTGTACATATGTCCCTCCGGAAAATGCACCTTTCTACACACTGCATGGCTTTGATAATGGCATTGAAATGTTGGAAGAATGGATTGTAAACAAGTTGTTATCATTCGATCATGCTGAGCTACTCTTTTGTAGTGACATGAATGCAAGAACTGCGAATATTTCTCCAGGTATTGTAGATGATCGTAATCTTTACGCTAATTTCAAGACGGCAGACAGCAAACACGATAGATGTTCTCAAGATGAGATATTAAATGTGTATGCGAAAACTTCTTGGCATGTGCACTGTGTTAGGATTCACAATCATTAATGGAGTATGTAATGGCGATCTTGAAGGTCGTTTCACATACTTTCGGATGTGTGGAGTAGGGTGAATGATTATTTTGTAATGTCTACAGATTTTTTTTTGGTGCAATTAATGTGTAAAAAGATTATTCTTAATGTGATGGAAAGATTTGATTCTGATCATTTACCCCTGGCCTGGTTTTGTGCATTGAGATGCCAAATGAACAGTCACATATCAGTTTTGCCTCTAATGTAAATGATAGTCAGTTTATAGTTAAATATTGCTGGAATCAAGACTACAGTCATCAATTTTCTTTATGCATGAATTCATCAAATGTCCTAGAAAAGTTAAATGCTGCTGAAGATTTTATTTCTGTGAATGTTAACGAAGCTCTGAACTTGTTTAATATAACTATCAAAGACCAAGCTGAAACTATGAGGAAAGTTATACCTACAAATGAGAAATGTATACAGATTTGGTTTGATCTAGAATGCAGGGTAGAAAAACGTAAACTACATATATCATTTAGATTTTTTTCTGAAAACAATAGATAAAGATGATAGAATATTGTTCTGTATAGCGAGAAGGGAATACAAACATTTAAATGAAAGGAAACAGAGAGAACGTAATGATCTCCTATTGAACGATCTTCTGTCTTCGGTTAATAATCAGCAGTTATTTTGGAAAACTATACACAAGATTTCCAAGAAAAAACTACAATCTGCAAATAACATTCCGATGCAGGGCTGGTTCTTACATATAAAAATCTTTTGGATAAGGACGGTGATGAGTCCACTGAGACTGACAATGCAATAGATAATGAAGAAACTACTTTTGACAGACCAATAACTAGAGGGGAGATATCAACAGCTATTAAGAAATTAAAGAATGGTAAAACTGTCAGACATGATGGCCTCATTAGGGAGTTTTTTAAGCATTTTGGTGCGACTGCTTTACAATTTTTAGTTCAATTGTTTAAGTGTCTTTTTGACACCAGAATTTATCCAGAAGATTGGAAAGAATCCATAATTTTACCTTTGTTTAAGAAGGGGGAGATAACAATGTGAATAATTATAGAGGTATTTCATTGTGCAATGTATCTAGTAAACGCTATAGTTCTGTTACTGATAATAAACTACATGAATGGACGTCTCAGAAAAATATAACAGGGGATCATCAAGCAGGATTTAAAAAAAAGGTTATTCTACTATTGATCACATGTTTAGTCTATTAGCTGCGATTCAAAAACAATTTGTAAATAACAAGAAGCTGTATGTGGCTTTTGTAGATTTCGAGAAAGCTTTCGATTCAGTTTCACGGAAACTGCTGTGGCCTATTTTGTAAAAAAAAAAAAATGGAATCAAATTGTATCATTGTGTAAAAAGTATGTATAAGGAGGTGAATGCAAGAATTAGAGCGGTAGCGAAATTATTAGAATTTGTCAAGTGTACGAGAGGGGTCAAGCAAGGGCATGTTTGTAGTCCTGTTTTTTTTCTCTGTTCATAAATGAATTGGCTTTGGAGATATTCAAAATGGACGGCATGGTGTTACTTTTGATCTCTTGGAACTGTTCGTCTTACATTTTGCTGATGACATTATTTATTGTCTACGACTGTAGCTGGTCTTCAATGACTACTGAACAGTTTGTATTCAGCTTCTACTAAACTAGAATTTAAAGTTAATATGAGTAAGACCAACATCATTGTGTTTCGTAAAGGTGTATATTTAGCACGTAATGAGAAATGGATTTATGGAGGTGAATACATGGTTGTAGTCAATGCATACAAGTATCTTGGGTTCAGTTTTAGTACCAAATTAAGTTTCACCCTTGGATGTCAAGATCTAGCAAATAGAGCAAAGGTAGCAGTCACAGTTATACTTCTTATTTTATACAAACTGAATATTGTTTCGCTTTTTTTTTTCAATATTATTTGACTCTCGGGTGCAGCCAATTTTACAGTATGGAGCAGAAATCTGGGCTTTCGAGAAAGGTGTTGTAATAGAGAATGTTCATTTGTATGCTATGAAAAGATTTTTGAATGTAGACAATCGCACACCAATTTATTTAATTTATGGTAAACTTGGAAGGTATCCGATATATCTCTCTCTCTTCTCTCTCTCTCTCTCTCTCCTTCTCTCTCTCTCTCTCTCTCTCTCTCTCTCTATTTTTCTATTATATATATATATATATATATTATATATAATATATATATATATATATATATATAATGAAACAATGAGGTAAACAACAAATCTGCTGTTATCCAAAATATTTCGGCTACTTAGCCTTCTTCAGCAGGAGTTCTTCGTTTGTAAACAAACGCAACGTCATTATGTCTTTTCGATTAGTTTACGTCAATTGATGACGTCATTATGTTCCTTGTCACATCAAAACATTCAGCCATCGTGGTGCCAGAGTTTTTAGCTTGAGATCCAGAATCGTTCACGCTGTTTACGTCTGTCTGTATTGTTTGTGTGAATCCTTTCTACGGGAATGCACCGGAGGTTCTGCAGTGTGTGGTTCGGTTTGTTAAAGTGTTGAGCAACTAGCGTGTGTGTCTTTTTGTTGATGTTTGATCTGTGTAGGTAGAACCTCATCTTCAGAGTGTTCTTAGTTTTCCCGACATACTGTGTGTTGTTGCATGTGTTGCAGAAGAGGATGTAGATGATGTTGGAGCGGTTGCATGTGAGTCTGTGTCTTATGTGGAATGTCATTTATTGAAGAGAAAAAGAAAGACTTCAACAATTATTTAGTTCAAAAAGTTGTATCATCTATAAACTGTCAAAAGGAATTTTGGGATACTATTCAGAGGATTTCTTTCAAAGAAAACAGCCCAGGAATAACATCAGTACTGAAACATGGTTTCAACATTTCCAGGCTCTACTAGAGTCTGACGTTAGTAACGTGTGTGTTGACCAAACACTTGAT
>CM031624.1:60829669-60834669 GCA_018398815.1 Conus ventricosus | reverse complement strand
AAAGCTATCACCATGTGGTTATAATTCTTTGTTAACAATCCGACCCCTGTGTTTTGTGTACTTTTGCCAGTTTGCGATTCTATTGGTTAAGATGATAACTGAATGATAAACTTTGATAAGAAAAACAACATACCTGTACTAGGTGAAAACTGCTAAGTGGATTTATGAATACTGGTGATTGTTGGAATGCTTTGTAGTGTATGACTTTAAGTCTACACCACATGTGTACTTGGGCTAATTGTGTTGCAGGTTAATGTAATTTAACTCATAGGAAACATTGAAGAGTTATTTGACTGAAATTGTTTAGCAATGTATTACTGTTTCCCATCTTTTGTAAACTCCACTCAACCTCTAAACGAAAGTGGAGATGGATAATTATAGCAAAACCATTATACTCAACAAATCCTTTGTTGGCTGAGTTCTCGCACCTCTTCTGAACGATAGAGGGCAAATGTGTGAACTCGACATACCAGAGTTTCTGCCACTTAACTACAGACCAGGTTCTCTTTATCGCAGACCTGGGACTGTGGCTATGCTACAAACCGTGGCTACACTACATACACTGGGCAAGACAGGTTGTGAAGACACACCACAGCCCAGCACTACAGCAACAGGTCTACACAGCAGGATCAGTCACCTGCCACAAGCGAGAGATCAACTATCCTCTCTGACTCTAGTTAAGTCCCGTTATTCCAAGTGGACTTCAATTCAATTCAACTCATCCAAAGGTTCCCCTCACTTAATGATGAAACCATGAGAACATATCTATTGTTATGAACTTAAACTACTGCACTGGGTGTAAGCAAGTGAAGTTGATGTGTAAAAGGCCACGTAATTAAAGTTACATTGACATGTCCACTGGATACAAACTTTAACTACTTTCTAGTGTGTAAGCAAGTAAAGTTGAAGTGTAGAAGTGCATTTAACTTGTATCAAGTCTTTGTTGTTCAATCAGCACTAAATGGTTGAACTTCTCTCTGAATATTTATTTCAGAACTACACGTATTCTTAAGAGCACAAGGCTAAGTGAACTTCTCCCTGAGCCACTTTTGAGTATTTTAACAGTCCCGGGATACATAAATTTCTTTTGATGACTAGTACCAGAAAGTTGCTCCTTCCACCACTAGTAATAGAGAGGGTGGAGGTGAAATTTTAACATAATTCTCATAGAGAAAATATTCCAAGTCCTTCCCCTAGAAGACCCACCAATCCACTCCCAACTCTCATTGCACAGACAGACAGACAGGCGACACAGACAGAGACAGACAGACACATACAGAGAGAGAGAGAGAGAGAGAGAGAGAGAGAGAGAGAGAGAGAGAGAGAGAGAGAGAAAGAGAGAGAGAGAGAGAGAGAGAGAGAGAGAGAGAGAGAAAGAGAATGAGAGAGAGAGAGAGAGAGAGAGAGAGAGAGAGAGAGAGAGAGAGAGAGAGAGAGAGAGAGAGAGAGGAGAGAGAGAGAGAGAGAGAGAGAGAGAGAGAGAGAGAGAGAGAGAGAGAGAGAGAGAGAGAGAGAGGAGAGAGAGAGAGAGAGAGAGAGAGAGGATAGAACCGTTTGCAATAGAGGTGAATAAATGAGAAAGGAATGGTGAGAGAAAGAGAAGGAAAGAGAGACAGAGAAGGAGGGAGGGAAAAGATTAAATGGACAAATCTAAAATAAACAAACATCTCCAAGGAAAAATACAGCAAAAAGGGTTAGCGAATATTGCAATGCTATCTAACCTATGCTGGCACAAAGTGACGTAAACTCCACGCATTGTGTACGTTGGTGGAAGTCCTTGGTGAACCTGTGCGCCAAGAAAGATACCATTATCGTAAATGATGATGATGATGACGATGATGATGAGGAGGAGGAGGATGTTGATGATGATAATGACGACGACGATGATGACTAAGATGGTAATATTAATGAAAACAACAACAGCAACAACAGCACCATCATCATCATCATCATCATCATCATCATCATCATCATCATCATCATCATCATCATCATCATCGTCAACAACAACAACAATAATGATGATAATGATAACAACAACAGCAGCAACAACAATATAAAGAAAACAAATAATGATAATACTAGTAATAATAATGATAATAATAATAATGACAATAATAATAATAATAATAGTAATAATAATAAAAATGATAATGATGATGATGATGATGATGATAATAACAACAATAATAATAATGATAATAATAATAATAATAATAATAATAATAATAATAATAATAATAATAATAATAATAATAATAATAATAACAACAACAATTCATCTCTCACCATTACACTGTTCTTTCAAAACCATGCGAAAAATAATATCTACAAGTCTGTATCACTGCCTTGTGTTTTTCACAACCTGCCTCCAACAAGACATGAAACTAAAATTGACCCCCCCCCCCCCCCTACCCCCCACCTTCTATACAATATCAAACAATACACTACATGCAGAACATCACAATGCAATACAAGGCTATGTTTGTAATGCTATAGAATGCGAAAACATGCAAAACATAGAATGCGACAACATACAAAACGTAGAATGCGACAATATACAAAACGTAGAATGTGACAACATACAAAATGCAGAATGCGACAACATAGAAAACGAAATGATACAATACAATACAATCGTCGCAATGAAATGTAATACAACACCAAATACAATGCGACCAAAGGCAATGAAATGCAATAAATACAAGACTACAATGCAATGTAAGATAACTCAATACAATACTTTGTAATGCATGTAATGCAGTACAACCCAAAATAAAACAAAGAAATCAATACAATACTTTATAATGCAGTACAACTCAACACATAACAAAGAAATCACTACGATACTTAACTTTATAATGCAGTACAACCCAAAATCAAACAAAGAAATCAATACGATGCTTTATAATGAAGTACAACCCAAAATCAAACAAAGAAATCAATACGATGCTTTATAATGCAGTACAACCCAAAATCAAACAAAGAAATCAATACGATGCTTTATAATGCAGTACAACCCAAAATAAAACAAAGAAATCAATACGATGCTTTATAATGCAGTACAACCCAAAATAAAACAAAGAAATCAATACGATACTTTATAATGCAGTACAACCCAAAATAAAACAAAGAAATCAATATGATACTTTATAATGCAGTACAACCCAAAATCAAACAAAGAAATCAATACGATGCTTTATAATGCAGTACAACCCAAAATAAAACAAAGAAATCAATGCGATGCTTTATAATGCAGTACAGCCCAAAATAAAACAAAGAAATCAATACGATACTTTATAATGCAGTACAACGCAACACATAACAAAGAAATCAATACGATACTTTATAATGCAGTACAACTCAACACAAAACAAAGAAATCAATGCGATACTTTATAATGCAGTACAACCCAAAATAAAACAAATAAATCAATACGATACTTTATAATGCAGTACAACGCAACACATAACAAAGAAATCAATACGATACTTTATAATGCAGTACAACTCAACACAAAACAAAGAAATCAATACGATACTTTATAATGCAGTACAACTCAACACAAAACAAAGAATCAATACGATACTTTATAATGCAGTACAACCCAAAATAAAACAAATAAATCAATACGATACTTTATAATGCAGTGCAACCCAAAATAACACAAAGAAATCAATACGATACTCTATAATGCAGTACAACTCAACACATAACAAAGAAATCAATACGATGCTTTAATGCAGTACAACTCACCACAAAACAAAGAAATCAATACGATGCTTTATAATGCAGTACAACTCACCACAAAACAAAGAAATCAATACAATACTTTATAATGCAGTACAACTCAACACAAAAAAATCAATACCAGTTTACCATGACGCTGAGCTGACAGTACGACAGTGGTTACCAAGACAACCATTGTCATCACTGTGAGCGCTCTCTGCAGGCCCATTACTATTTCCTGACGACTGATAACTCCTCCTTTTGCTGATATCAAAGTCCGTGAGCTGACTTCTATCACTATTCTCAGTGTGGCCTTCCCAAATCCGATGAAGCAAAACAGACACAGGCAAGAAAACATAAAGATCCAAGCACACTTGAGCAGCATTTTTTTTCTAGTAAAGCGATTGCCAAACAAGTCGACACAAGCAGATGAAGAATACTCCACTGCAAGTATGGGAGACCATGTGGGGCGAGGATGGGGAGAGAGAAAGGGAGAGAAGAGGAGGAGAGTGGAAGAGGAGGGGGTTTGGCGCTGGGAGGCACACTACTGAGAAATCCACAGACGTTGCATCACTCTGAATACCTAACGCGCATCATCAGGGGTCCAGTCTCTCTGTTTACAGACGTTGCATCACTCTGAATACCTAACGCGCATCATCAGGGGTCCAGTCTCTCTGTTTACCACAGACGTTGCATCACCCTGAATACCTAACGCGCATCATCAGGGGTCCAGTCTCTCTGTTTACCACAGACGTTGCATCACCCTGAATACCTAACGCGCATCATCAGGGGTCCAGTCTCTCTGTTTACCATAAAAATGAGACGGCTGTAATGACCGACGCATATTACCACAGGTCCAATATTTCCATCCATTGAAAACTGAGACGACTGTAACGTGATAGTTTTGTAATTGAACTAAGACAAGACAAGACAAAATTCTTTATTTACGAGGATAATAGATAAGCACTGATGTGCTTTTTTACATCCAGTCCTCGCCCTGTGTAGGGTCAACAATATGAAATAAAAGGTAACAAAGGAAGCATGCAAAAGTGACTAGAACTACAATATAATAGGGATTAAAATTTAAAAAGGGGAAGAAGAAGAGAAAAAAAAAGAGAGAGAGAGAGAGAGAGAGAGAGAGAGAGAGAGAGAGAGAGAGAGAGAGAGAGAGAGAGAGAGACGCAGGAGCAAAGGGAGTGCGGGGTAAGCCTGCAGAGAGAGAGAGAGAGAGAGAGAGAGAGAGAGGGGGAGAGAGAGAGAGAGAGAGAGAG
>CM031624.1:60804669-60824669 GCA_018398815.1 Conus ventricosus | reverse complement strand
TGATACATGTACCATTGGATGCTCATGTTATTGATGTTTATAGCCCAGCCAATGAAATGGTCGCCTCAGGGATTGTTAAAAACCATGCACGTATGTATGTATGTATGTATGCATGTATGCATGTATGTATGTATGTATGTATGTATGTATGTATGTATGTATGTTAGTATCTACATGAAGTAAGTGCAAAGTAGGCTTTTACCATGGATTGTTTCGACCGGAAGGCTGTCATCAAACCAGAAGGGCTCTATCCCAAGAAACGGCCTTCAAGAACACGTGTTCTGCTTGAAAACTGCAATTGAGAACTTCAAGCATGTATCAAGCCAGTTCTACACTACTTTCGTTGACATCAAGGACGCCTATGGGAGCATTGATCACAGAGTGATGTTGGATGCGATGCAGAGCGCCGGCTACCCCCAGCACATCATCGACGTGACGGCGGATAACTACACCAACTCTACATTCTAGGTGCAGACGGGAGACATGTCCACGCCCAGGATTACCAGGCATCGTGGCATCGTGCAAGGCTGCCCGTGGTCAGCTGTTGTGTTCATTCAGGCGTTGGACCCGTGGATTCGGTGGATGGAGCAGCTGTTCACACCAGCTTCAATGCCTTCTCCATGTCAGGCATACATGGATGATGTATGTGCCAGTGCTCGCTATGAGGAGAGATTACAAGAAATGATAAGACGGAAACCTTCCTGCATTACACCGGAATGGAAATGAAACACAGAAAGTGCGCCACCATTCATGGACAACACACAGGAAACAACTGGGCTTCTACAGATGTGACTGAGAACGTCCATGGGACGCTGTAAGGTGAAGATACACCGATGTATGGAAAAGATGAGCCATACCAGTATCTTGGATTTCAAACAAATCTGACTGGAACTTCTGAGAAAGAGCAGCTGGTTCAGGCGAGCGAGGAATTCGAAAGAATGCTACAAAAAATCGCGTTCACCTATACCACTGTGCAAGAAAATTAATGCTGTAAACGTCATGGCTTCTTCAAAATTGAACTTTTATTACAGCAATTTAAAATTTACAGAAAAAACTCCTGAAAACTCTGGAAGATAACGGCAAATGAAACAAACTGCGGCGTTACTGAAACACGACAAAAAAGCAGAAGAGCACACAAAACAAAGTGTGAAGTAACGACGATTTAATGCACGACACAAAACAGGACAAGAAATTTTCGGCAAAATGCCTTCCTCAGCGACAAACAAAAAAAAAGTACAGACATAAACATGCACAATACTCCCTTATGAAGCCAAAGTGGAGAGTCAAGTAGGAAGAAATCTGGAAATAATTAGTTGTTTTGTCTCGTTCATCTCTGATTCCATGCCGGTCTGCTCTTTTGATTTGTATGAGGACCTTAGTATGCCTGTTTTTAACCTGTTAGTGAAAAGCAAGATTTTTGATTTGATTGCTCATTACACCTGGTAAAAGTTGTATCCTTGACTACTATCACCCACTCCCCTCATGAAACAGTGGTGCCTCACATCTGGTGGCCGCTTGATTACGTCTAATGTGAACACATCTCTCGGCAACTTTTGTCTGGTTTGTCCCCTTCCACAGATCAAGACAGCTGTATGTCACACCTTTTTTGAGAAAAATGGTCTTGACGCAAAAGAAAATGAAGAAATTTAGACCAGTATCGAATCATCCATTCTTCTAAAATCCTTGAACGTAGTTGTCATTGAACAGCTCCAAACCATTTGACAGATAGATGGTCTCCTGGAATTGTGTCCGTCCGCTGAAGAATAACCACAGCACCGAGACTGCAGTATCTGAGAGATCTCTAGACAGCTGCATATTGTAAAACAGGGACGATAAACTGGTCTCCCTTCAAGCATTGCTTGTACCTCAGTGCTGCTTTTGATACTCCTGACCACTCTATCCCTACCTCAAGAGAACTCAAGGATACTTTTGATTTGAGACTATAATGGTACTCAATGGTTCACATCATACCTTTCTGCACAGGACACAGACGGTAATCGTTAATGGTGCTGAATCATCCCTTCTCCTCTTTTTCTGTACTTGGCGTTTCCCACAGGGGCACTGACCTTGGACCAGTTTCTTTAAACCTTTTACCTTTTATTCTCAGCCATTATCTGACGTATATCAGCCCATGGCTCGGAGTTGTGACCCGCCGTTCTAGGCTACACCAACCCTTTCCGACAACTTCGCAGATGACACTGAACTCTCTAAGAGTGCAACCATCCAGCGAATTTCAAGGTGCTCAATCAGATATACCGGCATGTTATTTAGGGACGTAAAGTCTGGATGACCAGCAACAAACTAAAGCGATCTATGACAAAACCGATATCATGGCTGTTGGTAACCTCCTCTCGTGTCAAGGATGGTTACAAGCGAGTCGCAGAAATTGATAGGAGTATTGTTTACCAATCAAAGAGACCAGAGGAAATATTTAGTGTCAGCATTGACCAAACGCTCTCTATGCAGAACCACATATCTAATTTGGGGGGGGGGGGGGGGTCGGTGCATGCTCATGTAACTGCGCGTATTGCTTCAATCCTGTCTTACCCATCTCCACACAGGCAACAATCAGACTCAACAAACCGCCATGGAAATGTCCTGAGTAGACTACTGTAACGCAGTGTAGCAGGCAGCAGGCCTTCCTTCAGAACCAACAGCAAGCCACGATTACAAAGTGTGTCAGACCTGAGCCGCTGCTCGCTTGTGCTCAAAAAGCGTAAAAAAAAAACGCGCTATTACACCACTGTGCGTGAGCTCACCACGGCTTCCCATCAAATATCGATGGCAGTTCACAAATTGCAGCTTTGCCTATCGTTAGCAATTTCTAGGGACACACCCACAGGTATCTTTCATCTTCTCTGTCCACCTATCAAACTTCTCGTCTCTTTCGATCATCTTCTCAAAAACTTCTGAAAATTCCTAGTCGCTCGTTGAAGACGTCGAGAGAGAGACATATACATTAGTGCGCCCCTCTTTGAGAAGTCTCTTCCTGACCGCTACGTTATCTGCCTACAATTATCTAAATTCAAGTACCGAGTTAAAAAACATACTTTTCTTTTAGGAAAAAGCCTTCTCAACCATTAATGCTGTGTCAATTATCCTGCGCTGACTTTATATTACTTGCATGGCAAAACTGTTTGTTTTACGCTTTGAACCGTTGAAACTTGTAAGTGCGCCTGGGGAATTTATAGGTGGGTCCCGGTAGGTGTGTGTGAGTGTGATGAGTGTGTGTGTGTGTGTGTGTGTGTTGAGTTGTTTGAGTGAGTTGTGTGTGTGTGATAGTGTGAACACATGATAGTGCGAGTGTTTGAGTGTGTGTTGAGCGCAATGAGTTGATACCCAAGAATTGCGCTAAATACAAATCTAAACCTTATTTAATATACTAATCTCAAACTGAAACTCTTCTACCAATGAGTGTCACATGTTCTTAACTGAAAACAAGGCGGCCTTGGTCTGTTGAAACATGTACCATGTTATTAGAAAGTAGTTAAAGACTCAGTATCAAAACTTACTTAGATAATATTTCGACAGGGTCCGCACTTGTCTTCATCATCTCGACAGTATTCAAGTTACCACCTCGTAAACTGAAGCAGAAGGAAGATCCCGTTTCTGGACACTCTCATCACCCGAACCCATGACGAAAGTGTGGAACCACCCACACTGTACCAGAATCTGAACTTTCTCTCAACCACCCCCTCCAGCACTAGAGACCTGATGTCCATAAAACACCCTCATGCACAGACCTCTGTATGTGTTCCACTAAGAGAGGAAGAGCTGAAAGAAGAAGAACACATCGAAGACAGCCCTGAGAGCTGCTAAATGGATACCCAGCATGTGATGGGGACAACCCCTCGAGTATCCCTACCCTTCTTCCTAGCAGACCGGACAGTGTTAAAGTGGGGAACCCATACATTACAGGGGTCTCAGAGCGTCTAGCCAGGTCCTTCCAACAATCATGCGAGACGACACTAAACCCTACACCAGCACCTGACTCATTCCAAGGAACAAAACAGACCCCCCCCCCCCCCCCTCAAGCAGTGTGTTGGTAGTGTACCATGTTAGGTTGCAAGACAATTCCCAAGACCTGCATGGCGAGACAGCAAGACCACTCACCACCCGTCTACGAGGAACACCAAACCCGATCTACTCTGCCCATACACGAACACTCTACAAGCCACAGGCCACAGTATCAGCCTTCAAGCAAATCAAGATCTTACCCTAGAGCCCTTTCTTACAAAAGTAAAAAAGTTAAAGAACCATCGAAATCAAGGACCATACGCCCCAGCCTGACTGAGATCAAGGCTTGAACTTCCCCCTATCTACAATCAGATCCGACAACCGTTCACCCCCACACAACCAGGCCTTGCTGCCAAACAGCAACAGCGAGCTGAATGAAGAACAGGGTTCGACCCTGTCGAAATATACACTACGTAAGATTTGATTCTGAAGTCTTTAACAACTTTCCCTCATGATTGAATCCAGAATCCAGAAACCTAAATTAAGTTAACCATGTTACTACGGCCAAACGTATTCATCTCCCCCTGATCGTCCTGTTCAGTAACAGTGACTGTACAGAATTTTAGCGTTCAACTGATTTCATCTCCGCCACAAGGAAAAGAGAAAGGAGCCTCACGCAGATCCAGACGATAGTCAATATTGGAGGATATGCTCCACAATACACCAAAGGGAAGTTAAGGCTAGGCAGCAAGGTCAACAGTCACGTTTCATCTCGTTGAGCTCCCTGGCTGTGTGTGCGACTGATCTTATAAGCTGGAATTCGCGATGAAACCAGCGACAGTTTCGAAGTATTAACGACCCAGCTATTGATTATTGGGAAGTTCAAATTCATACTACTGAAGTTCTAAACCATTAAAACCGCGCAATCACAATAATGCAAAAGACAAAGATATAACACCTTTTTCTGGCAGCTGCAACAGGACAAGGCAGAATCACCCGGATGCAATTCCGGATGCGGCAGTAGACCCACACCATAGACACCTCACCAAGCACCACGACAATGACCCATAACAGGTCATCATCAGCAAGGACATCTGCAGCTGCTGGAGACCAATGCAGTAACAACATCACACTATCCCTATACTTACCGGAGAGAGTGGGCTTTGTGTGGGTTTTCAGGGGGTAACAAATTCCGCATGCCCATGAATGGATGTCGTCGACTGAGGGGTCTTTACAACACAAAGACAACTGAAGATGCGTTGAAATCCCCAGAAAAGGAAGCCACAGAGAATTATTTGTGACGGATTTGGGATGATTTTTCAAAAAAGCCTGTCTCATAAACGTTTTGAAGATTCTATCCAAGGCTGAAAACTGATTTTATGCTTCATCCACCATTAAAACCCGGGTGGCATTCGTCATTGAGGGTTTTCAAACCCATTTGACACGTAGTCGGACAGTTCATACAAACATGCCAATAGAGCAAATTTTCTAAAGGTACTTGCCTCTTTGCTAGCTCATAGTGATGGCCAGATTTAAGCAAGAAAAGTGATTGGTTCTAGTAATAGATACACTAGGTGCAAGCTTCCTAAAAAGAGTGGTATCAGGACTTCAATGTTAGAGGGAAGCCCATAACCAAATGTAAACAAATCGCAACGTACTTGAGTATGTCTGTCCAATTGGGGTCTAGGGAGTTTGGTCATGGCGGAGTACCGTCATGACCAGCCATGAATTCTGTGCTTAT
The DNA here is from genome assembly GCA_018398815.1 of Conus ventricosus. Lineage (NCBI taxonomy): Eukaryota > Metazoa > Mollusca > Gastropoda > Neogastropoda > Conidae > Conus > Conus ventricosus. The sequence goes on along the minus strand of CM031624.1, from coordinate 60,818,971 downwards.
GAGGGTGGAGCACTCCAAACTGTGCTTTAAATAGAAAATAGATGTATAAAGCTAACCCTAAAGGTACTGACAAAGAATTGGAGCTAGTCGAAGAAAAGAAAGAAGGCGTGGGGACAGAGGAGAGAAAGAGGGGAATAGAAAGAAAGGAAAAGAGAGAGAGAGAGAGAGAGAGAGAGAGAGAGAGAGAGAGAGAAGAGAGAGAGAGAGAGAGAGAGAGAGAGAGGAATGGAAATATAGCTTTTACGATGCGCCTGCAATCGGAGTACTGTGCATAGTTGTTGATTTGACAAGTTAATGCATTAAGTAATTGATATGTATGTATGTATGTATGTATGTATGTATGTATGTATGCAGGTATGTATTCATGTATTTATGTAAGTATGTATGTATGAATGTATGTACGTGTGTGTGTTTAGGTATGCATGTGTTCATATTTGTATGTATATATCCAATCAAGTATGTATGCATCTATGAATATATGTATACATGTCCAATACAAATCATCTAAGCAATCTCTTTTCTCTCTCTCTCTCTCTCTCTCTCTTCTCTCTCTCTCTCTCTCTCTCTCACACACACACACACACACACACACACACACACACACACACACACACACACACACACAATTTACATCAATAATTTACCTCTCCATACCACATCCACCTGTGAACTCTTTGCTGATGATACAACAATACAATACATACAAATCATTCTGATGTTAATGTTCTTGCACACACTTTACAAGAAAGTGCGAATGACCCGTCAAATGGACTCTCTCTCTCCTCTCCTCTCCTCTCTCTCTCTCTCTCCTCTCCATCTCTCTCATCCTCTCTCTCTCTCTCTCTCAAATCATCTAAGCAATCTCATTTTCTCTCTCTCTCTCTCCTCTCTCTCTCATCTCTCTCTCCTCTCTCTCCTCTCTCTCTCTCTCTCTCCTCTCTCAATTTACATCAATGATTCACCTCTCCATATCACATCCACCTGTGAACTCTTTGCTGATGATACAACAATAAATACAAATCATTCTGCTGTTACTGTTTCTTGCACACACTTTACAAGAAAGTGCGAATGACCTCGTCAAATGGACTGAACTAAATCACATGTCGCTTCACCCTCAAAAAACTAAATCCATGCTTATCACAACCATGCAAAAAAGACAAAATCTCACTATTAAGTTTCCTCCTGTACATCTTAAAAATGAACCCGTTGAGCAGGTTACATGCCTCAAAGTGCTAGGAATAACAACTAATAACAATATGAGTTGGCAAGCTCACATAACCTCACTATGCAAAAAAAGTTTCACAGAAAGTTTATCAACTCTCCAAAATCAAACGCTTCCTCGACTGCATTCACGCAAGCTCTTTTTTCCAGCTACATATTCAATCATACATAGACTATGGATCTACTCTATGGACTGTGCTAGTGCTAAACACCCTCAAACCAAAGTTAACCCTACACAAACGAGCACTCAAATTTTTCCCCCTAAAAAGCATAGTTTCTGGATCGGACTATAAAAGATTCAATTTTCCCCCCATTAAGTCTGAGATTAGAATACAACAAAGGGTCAAATCACAAGATTGTGTCGGGGGAAGGCCCCCTCAAACATTAGTTCACAGATTTAAAAAATTCCTCAAGGACTCTACCCAAACTTCATGTCCTGTTCCTAGAATGACTTATTAAAAACCCAGTTTAACATATTCGGGTTTCCTTCAAGGGACCGCCCCTAAACAACCAAAAAATGCCAATGCTATCAACCCTTCAAACACCTTTATTTCAACATTTATGTGCCATACTTGATACTCCCAAAAATCCACCATAAATCACCCCCCACCCTTTTTGCCTTTGTTGTCCGATATTTAGAAAGGTTTTTGTATTTTGAAAATGCATGTATGTTTTTTTGTTTAGTAATATTTATAGAGTCTGGATGTGTGGGGGTGTGTGTGTGGGGGGTGTGTGTTGTGTGTGTTTTGTGTGTGTGTGTGTGTGTGTTCGTTTTCTTTTAAAAAGTCTTTTCACAAGCTGTGATTTTAGACAAAAAGAAAAAAAAAAAAAAAAAAAAACAATCAAAAAAACTCCCGTTTTCCCTATCTCAAAAACCTCCCTTACCATTTCCCTTCAAACATGAAATCTAAAAAAAAAACATATAAAAAAATTTTGAAAACATTAAATCAATGAGCCAAACAGGGCCCTTTTAAGCCAAACAACATCCAGCATAAGAAAAATCGTTCAATAAAATATTTTTAAAAAGATGAATCTGAAACCGTTGAATCACAAATCAAAAGTGGGTAAAAAAGATTTAAAATTAAATGTAGAATAACAGGACAGGTGTTTACTTCCTCACCGCAGACGCACTTAACATGACTGTTGTTTTGCTCTAGACTTTCAGTCGAATTGTAGACCAGGGATGACAGGTTGGGTTTTACACAGGTCCCATTGAGGATGTATTGTTTGCTTTGAAAATATTCCCCTTTTCAGTGAAATTTACAAAAGAAAACCTTAATAGTTCCTTCAAAAGTTTCCAACAGTTTTCTATTAGGAATAACGATCAGAAAAGATAAAGGAATTTTTAAAACTAAAGAATTTTTAATGTTATTGCACCCTCTTTAGCGTTCGTCCGCCCCTTCTTACCCAAAAAATTACAAGTGATGGAACCAAGAGAAAATACTAGTTCCGCCAGTGAAAATAATGGATTGTTGCAAATTTTTTTGCATAATTACCCTTCTTTTAGTTATAATGTAGCGCCCTTAAAACAATTTAAAACAACCAAAAAAAAACCTGAAAGCTAAAGGAAGATAAGAGAAATTCAAACCCACAAAATAGCAAAAGTTTTAAAAATTTTTTAAAAAAAGTTTTTTAAGTGGTAAAATTTTGCTTAAAAAGTGGATTACAAATGCAGTCCAACCATGTATTTATCTTTAAGCCATCAGTTTTAAATTTTTTTTATGATCGGGTAGTGCTAAAAAATATGGCTTTTTTCGAAGCGATAAATTGGGCCATCTTTTTTTTTTTAAAATTGTTTTTAATTTGTACGAAAAGGCTGAAGTATTCCCATTTGGGATGCAGTGAAAAGTACAGAATTTTTATATCTTTCTTTTTGATTCCGACTTGAAAAATGTATAAGGAAAGTGCCCTTTTTTTTAAAAAGGCAACCCATTTGCTCTTTTGGGAAAATCCGTGTTGATTTTTTCCACAATTATCATAATTTTTAATTGGACTAAGTACTCCCCAGGCATTTTAAGTGTAAGTTTTTTATTTTCAAAAGGGAATAACCAATTTAGCTTGTTTTTAAAGGGAAAATTTTATACTGGAACTCCAATGGCAAGTTTATAGGCTTTACTGTCTATACTTTGCATTTTTTTAAGGTATTTTGGGGCAGAGAAGAATACCTCTTGGGCATATGTTAACTTTGAACGAATAAGTGCTGTTACTAGATGTATAAGAGTGGAAATGTCTTGTCCCCACTGTTGTTGCTGACAATTTTTAGGAAGTTTAGACTCTTTTTAGCTGTCATCATTACGTATTCTAAATGTTCTTCCATGACAATTTTGATGTAAGGATACTCCTAAACATTTAACAGACTGTGCATAATTGATAACTGACCCTTCTAGATTGAAAGAAGGCAAATCTCTTCGATCGTAACCAGGGTCAAAATGCATCATATGTGATTTCTCTGGAGACAAAGTTAAACCATTTTGAATCTTATAAACCATTTATATTATCAAGTTCTCTTTGATACAATTTTTTTAGTGTAATTAGCGATCTCATTGGAGTGCGTTTTTTCATAGTCACTTTCATCCATATGCAGATATCATCAGCATATTGAACCATTCAACATGATTAGACACAGATGATAGTAGGTCATGTGTTAAGATATTGAAAAGTATTGGTGCTACTACTGATCCTTGTGGAATTCCCATATGAAGTGGTTTTAATTTTGAGTAAGTGTGTCCTATTTTGGTCTGAATTGATCTATCTGCTAGAAAAGTCTTGCAATAAATATACATACAACCTGATAAGCCAATGGAGTATAATTTATAAGTAGTCTAGAATGCCATACTTGATCGTACGTTTTTTTTTTTATATCAAGAAAGTAGCCAGTACATTTTTCCTTCTAGCAAACTGATGTTTAATTTGGGTTGTTAATTTGGTAAGGTGATCGATGGTTGATCTGCCCTTACAAAAACCTGCTTGATGTATTGGTATGATATTGTTCTTTTCGCGTAGTATAGGAGACGATTTAAAATTATTTTTTTCCATCAGTTTCCCAGTATGTGACGTCAGAGCAATAGGCCGATAACTGTTTATGTCTGATTTTGGTTTACCAAGCTGTGTATGGGAACAATAATAGATTGTTTCATATTAATGGAATATTTCCAGACGACCAACATCTTTGTATGAATTGATGAAGAAGTTAACAAAATTAGCAGGTAAATGTTTGATTAATTCATTTGATATTCCATCTAGGCCTACTGAAGTTCTTTTATTTCCATTGGAGAAAATTACATCTTTCATTTCTTTTAAGGCAACTGGGGCATTGATAAAATGGCTGTTATCTTCTATTGGATCATTGTATATTTCACTGTAAGATTCTTTCTCTCGAAAAACTCTATAGACAGGTCCGGATTTTCAAAATTCCGTAACCCCGTAGGCATTTTTGAGGAAAAGTTGGCAACCACCGTTTTTGGATAGAGAAAAGGTTGGTAAATGTGAATATGCCGTCTGCCAAAGAAATCAGGGCCCCAGTTTACTCAGAAAATTAAATTTAAAAAAATGGCCGCCGCGAGACTGAGGGAAGTATGAATTCCGCATATAGCCCGGTATTTTATCCTTAAAACTCAGTCTACATGTAATTAAATCTTACCCTTATTACTTGTAAGTATCTACAGCAATCAGAAAAGGAAGTATCAAAACTTGTAACTGACATGCAGTTAATTAAAATTGCAGAATGAATTAAAAATACGACCAAATAGTGATGTAACATGTTTTCGAGACGATAAAAGTGAGAAATTTGTGATACTGTGATATTATTCTAACATGTGGGGAGTTATATGTGTGTTTCAGAATGATGAGGACTCAGCTTGAAGATGGAAGCTGTCTGTAGCCTCAAGCGTCAACGGCCTACTACAGCATATGAAAACTGTTTAATCTGCCAGGATGACAGAAACGACAAACTATGTTCTGGCACACAGGCAGGACTTGGGGCATTGCAAAAGGCTGCACATTCAAGGAAAAGTCTTCGAGACAGGGACAACAGATGCGCGATCAAGCGGATTCAGAGTGTGCCTACTTCAGAGCGTAAAGAACAAGTATTCTGGCACAAATCTTGCTATGCCACTTTTACAAGCAAAGAGCGTATCAAAAGACTGCAGAAAATTGTCCAGGTGTCTGGGCAAGGTTCTAGTCAACAAGACTGTGTACCCAGCACTTCTTCTTCAGGTTCAATGCTGCGAAGTTCCACATCGACCGTCGACTGGAATGCCTGCATTTTCTGTCAGGACAGCAGCGGGAAAGGCAGTCTATGTTCAGTCACTACCTTCAACATGAGTCAGCAAATCTTGGAGTCCTCTAAATATGATCCAGTTGCTCACGTGCGCTTGGCAGGTGTGAGTGATCTAATTGCTGCGGAAGAAAATATCATCCAAATTGCTTGAAAAAGTTTCAGCGCAGTACAGCAAAAACAAAGGAAAGCTCACAACACACAGATATTGCTCTGGGGTGGCTTGTAACTGAGATCAAGGAGTCTGCAAAGAAAGGTCTTGTACTGCAACTGGTGAAGTGTGGAACAGATACTGTGAGTTAGCAAACATCGCAGAGATTGAAATCCCTTCATCCTATGTCAGCAGAAGAGCTACATTCAAGAAAAACTTCAGACCTGCATTGACGATGTGTATGACTGCATCACTTTAACCACATCGGGATGTTTTGCTCATTCCAAAGACATTTCGACATGTGGCATTTCTACGCTCTTGTCTGAGGAAAAATGAACCAGTTTGTGATCCCCACCTACAAAACCACATGAAGACGGATTTCTTGAGATGGTGCATGTAGCTCTGAGATTGAGATCTGACATTGAAACGCACCAAAAATACACCGGATTTGCTGTCAATGAAGAAGAAATGGGGTATAATGGGGCTCTGGGAGGGGACGTACCCTTTGATGCTTGCCTCTGCATCCTGCATATTGCATGTGGGATGGACGGGCTCATTGATCTCCTCTCATCTCCTAAACTCTCACATGTGGCTCCAAGCGCCATACCCCGGGACCTTGCCTCAGCAGGCATGCAAACCGTGTGAGGGGGGTAATATTAACATGGTATTACTGGCGTAACCTCAAGTAGTAGGCGACCGGCCAAGGGCGGATAAATTCCAAGAGGAACCTAACGGCTACATGTTCGTGACCAAGGCGAGCCACCGTGGAGGAGGATATCGGCTGTGGTCTGGCATGGAGAGGGATGGGCTCCGCCATGCGTCACTGCCCAAGACACACCCATGAGAATGACAACCAAAGACGATTCCATACCGGCTCGGTCGTCGCCCGGGACAAAAAGGGACCGCCTCTTCCGTCGACGGTCATCAGGGTTGAAGTGGAAAATATGCTACTGGTGGACCAAAAAGCATCCGTGCCAGGGATAACATCATAATCGGCACATGGAATGTCAACACACTTAATGGCGCTGGAAGACGGGAACAACGGGAACATGAAATGAAGAGATATCGTTGGAACATCCTAGGGTTGTGCGAAGTACGCTGGAAAATTTCGGAGAAATAAACACCCCAGAAGGCCACAAATTCTACTACAGTGGCAGGGAAGATTATCATGAACATGGGGTAGGGTTTCTAGTCAACAAGAACACAATTAATAGTGTAATGGCTTGCAGACCGGTCCTAAAGTCGAATCATGACCTTACGTTTGAGGGCAAAACCATTCAACATCACCATCCTACAGGTTATGCCCCACATTGGGCTAAAAGCGATGAAGAAGTCGAAGAATTCTATGGCCAGGTACAGGAAGCGCTCGACGAAATACCCAAAAAAGATATCATAGTGGTACAAGGTGACTGGAATGCTAAGATCGGAAAAGACTCGTGCAAAGACTGGAAAGACACATGTGGACCCTATTGTAACACTCTAACAAATGAGAGAGGATTGAGACCCTGAATTTGCAAAGTCAAACAACCTGAAGATAACGAACACCTTCGGTCCACACAAGATGTCCAGGAGAATAACATGGCATAGTCCTGGAGGATTAAAATCACAATCAAATCGATTACATCATGGTAAAACAACGCTTCCAGTCGAGTGTCAACATTGCCAGAACCAGAAGCTTCCCTGGAGCAGACATTGGAAGTGACCACGAAATGGTCCTCATGACATTCGCACTCCGCCTCAAAAACAACAAAAAGAAAGAAAACATCGGGTTAAAGTTAAATCTGGAGAAGCTAAAGACCCTAACATAAAGGAAGCATTCAAGCAAATATTGGAGGAAAATTTGCACCTCTACTTGTCCTGGCAAATGAAGACATCAACATAGAATCCTTCACCGACTCCTTCAACAAAGCTGTCACAGAAACAGCACAGAAGTGCTTGGTAAACATCGGCCAAAGAAGAATCCATGGGTCACCGACAAAATTCTGGAACTTTGTGACAAACGTCGTGAATTGAAAAACAAAAAGAACAACCCAGAAGGAAAAAGAGAGTACAATGATGTTAACAAGAAGGTTAAAACTGAGATGAAGGCAGCAATGGAAACTTGGATTGACAACCAATGCCAAGAGATTGATAATAATTTGAAAAACAACAACCGCAAAGCAGCCTATAAAATTGTCAAGGACCTAACGGGAAAGAAACAAGCCAAGATAACAACGATCCATGACAAAAACGGTAAATGTCTCAACGATGATGAAAAGATACAACAACGATGGACAGAATACTGTTCTGAGCTTTACTCGCACAACGCTGAGGGAAATTCATCAATCCTTGTCGCACCGGAACCAACAAATAACAGCAAGGATAATATAACACGTGATGAAATCATTAGAGCCTTATCATCAATGAAAGCGGGAAAATCGCCCGGTGTTGACAACATACCGGCAGAATTGATTAAGGCAGGAGGTGATCCAATGGTGGACATGTTACTTGCAATATGCAACAAAAATCTGGGAAACCGGGAATGGCCTACTCCCTGGACGCAGTCACTAATCATCACGCTACCAAAGAAAGGCAACCTACAGCAATGCCAAAATTATCGCACGATTAGCCCATCAGCCCCCCCAAGCAAAGTTATGCTGAAAGTAATCCTAAATAGACTGAACCCACAAGCAGAAAAGATCATCGCTGAAGAACAGGCGGGTTCAGGCCAGGACGAAGTACCATAGAACAAATATTCAACCTAAGAATACTGTGTGAGAAGTACAACCAAAACCAACAACATCTGTACCACGTATTCATAGACTTCAAGAAGGCCTTCGACCGAGTGTGGCATGAAGCATTATGGGCAACAATGAAACTCTCCAAACATCAATGCCAACCTCATTGGAACTATTGAAAGCCTCTAAAATAAAGCCACCAGCGCCGTTTTCCTTCGGTAACAACATAGGCGAGTGGTTCCGAACTACCGTTGGGGTGCGACAGGGCTGTCTACTCTCCCCCACACTTTTCAATGTCTTCCTTGAGAGAATTATGACCGATGCGCTAGAAGACCATGAAGGAACTGTAACATTGGAGGAGAATCATCACCAACCTCCGTTTTGCCGACGACATAGATGGACTAGCTGGAAACGAACAAGAGCTAGTGCACCTGATCAACAGACTCAACAACACCTCTGCTGATTATGGCATGGAAATAAGTGCGGAAAAGACAAGGTCATGACTAACAACCCAATCGGCTTTACCCAAGACATAACCATCAACAGCAAAAAGCTTGAACCAGTCAACAAAATTTAAGTACTTGGGGGCAACAATCTCAGATGAAGGATCAAGACCTGAAATCATCTCAAGAGTCGCTCAGACCACAGCTACGCTTATCTAAGCTAACGCCTCTTTGGAGAAATAAAAACATCTCCATCAGCTCAAAGATTAGACTGATGCGATCCTTAGTCATGGCGATATTCTTATATGCTTGTGAGTCATGACGTTGAAATCAGACCTTGAGAAAAAGATCCAAACAATGGGAAATGAGGTGCTTCAGACGACTCCTTGGCATCTCATACAGAGATCACATCAGCAATGTGGAAGTTAAAAAGCGCATCGTGAATGAAATTGGTCCATATGTCGATCTCCTAACCTCAGTAAAAAGACGCAAACTGAAATGGTATGGACACATCACACATCAACAGGCCTTGCCAAGACAATCATGCAGGGCACAGTACCAGGACAAAGGCGAAGAGGTCGACAAAGGAAAGATGGGAGGATAACATCACGGAATGGACGGGCCTGCGGCTGAGAGACACATTGTGGAGGGCGGAGAACAGAGGGGAATGGAGAAGGATGGTTGTCACTGCTTCAGGGGTGCCCCTACGGACCGACGTCTAAGGGACCAAGTCAAGTCAAGTCAAGTCAAGAAAGAAATGATAGCATGTGTTCCCGAAAGCGTCTTCATGTCATCAGACTCATGTTTGTGGCATGAGTCTTTTGGGAAAGGGGGATCAAGAAGACATGGAAGAAGCTACCACTGAACAAAGGGAAACAAATACACAAACAAGAGTTCTCAGCATAGCCCAGGATCTGGTGTACAATGTGACTGGTGGAAAGCATTGACTCCAAAACACGTAGGCCTCGCAAGTACTTTGCATCAAGCGACTCGTTCAAGAGAACTTGTCCAGTTGTTTCACAATGCCGGGCACACAGTAAGCTATCACAGTTTACTGCAAATTGATACTGCTCTGGCGGAGAGTACTCTGAGGCCATGGATCAAGTAACAGGAGCAGTTACGCCACCAAACTTTGCTCACAACAGATTTGTCCCCCTTCACGTGTGATAACATCGATATAAACGATTCAGTTTGGATGGAAAGAAAAGCTTCCATGCTACACAGGTGGCTGCATGGCAACGTGGTCCAGAAGCAGACATGGGAATGCAACACTTAAAGCCTTCACAGCAAGAGAGCATTCAGGTTCCCGAAGTCATGGAACAGCTTTTCCCAGCTAAAGTGATACAAGGCAAGGCAGAGCCCACCCTGACAACAGACACCCAAAAGGAATGGTCGACAAACCAGAAGAAGACAGCAGGACTGTTACATTAGCCTGTGCACAAGACATGACATTTTTTCTGGCAGGCAGAGTGAAGGAGAAACAAAGCAGGGATGGACAAGTTTCACACAGTCACAGAGTAAAGTGTCACCTGAAATGACTAGCATTTGGGGTACATGCCTATTGTGCAAGCACCAGCCCATGATCTTGATACCCTAAACACTGTAGTTGGTGCGATGCAAACATGTGGCAAGGAAACTCGGACAACATCATGTTGTCCTAACTGTGGATGAGGCACTGTTCTGCAAACTGATGGAACTGAAATGGGCAAAGAAGGAATACCAGGACTTTTTGATCATCAGGCTTGGTGGTCTTCACACAGCCATGAACTTCATGAAAGTTTTCGGAAAGCACATTCAGTCATCTGGACTACTGGAGTCGTGGGTTGAAAGCACAATTCTTGGCCCCAAAAGTGCTGAACAAGTTCTGGCAGGGAAATCATACTCAAGAGGAATGCGAGCCCACAAAATGACCTTGCAGGCAATGTGGAGGATTCTGCTACTCAGCTGCTTTTGTTCATTGAAGACAAGAACCCTGACCTGAAGAGCAAGATGGACGAGAAAGGGAAGGAACAGCACAACAGAAGACCCCATTTCACTGCTTGCTGAAAAAAACTTCAGAGATGCAATGGAAGCCTTTCTGGCAACCAAAGAAAATCCCAATTTCAAATTCTGGTGGAGCTACATGCACATGGTGCAGATCCTCCTCCCCTTCACACGTGCTCAGAGAGACGGAATTTGGGAACTGCACCTCTCTGCCTTCCAGTCCATGCTACCCTACTTCATGAGGTACAACCACACCAACTACGCTCGCTGGGGGAACTGGTATCTCAATGAAATGCATCAGCTCCCACCAGAAGTGAAGAGTGAGTTTGATGCTGGAAACTTTGTGGTGAAGGGGCACTCCACATCGCTTCAATCAGTGGATCCTGACCAAAGCCAGGAGTGGCTGAATGCTGTCGGCAAAAAGGGGGGTGGCATCATTGGAATCACCAAAACATCCTCAGCTCTGAGCAGGTGGGCTTTGTCCTACAATCGCCGTCTCATCTTGCCCTGGAAACTAGAGCTGCCTTTGCTGTTGGTTCAAGTGATGACATTGTTCACAACGAGATGACAAGAAGCCGAATGAAACAGGACACCAAAGATGAAGACAAACTTCTGACAACCTTGAAGAGTTTTTAAACTGTTTTCCAGTGACATGCCTCACAGTCTGTAGAACATAGCCAACAAAGACCTTGTCACAGAGGCGATTGAAGCAGACTTGCTGTCAGCTGAGAGGAAAGGTCAGGAGCAGCTGAATTCGTTTGTTGAGGAGAGACTGGTGGCTACTGAGCAGAGAAAGGTCATGTTAAGGGATCCACTGCCCAAAAACAAGTTTCTGACGTTTTTCATCCCTGTTTGAAGTCAAACGCACAGACTCACGCACAGGTGGTGTGAAAACTGTCAAAGCAGACAGAAAAATCCTGCAACGTCTCATCACTGCCTATGAAGCTGGAAGAGACGTCAACCTCCAGGATGTCCTAAATCATGAACTCTTGCATCCCACTGGCCATTGCTGAAATGAATGGACAGCTTCGTTCAGGTCAATAGCCGATACTTGCTGAAACCCTGACCAGTGAAGTTCCATGTCCTCCTCAGCTAGAAGCAACAGATCTGGAAAAGGAAGCCACACTCATTTGTTGATGGGCCCAAACACTGGTCAATGCCATTGGAAAACCACAGACCAGCAGTGACATTTGGAGACCTGGGAGACGTCTTCATTGAAGCTGTTCTTTGGAGCGGAGCAGACTTCCAAAGAATTGACGTTTTGTTTGACAGGTACTACGAGCTTTCCATCAAAGGAGGAACCAGAAATCGGCGCAAACAAGGCGCAGTTGCAAACAGAAGGATGATTGAAAGCAGAGATGTCCCTCTCCCAGCCAAGTGGGACAACTTCCTCGCCCATCAAGAAAACAAAGCAGACCTCGCAAGATTCCTTTCTCAACAGCTGATCTTGAAGGCACCCATGACAAGACAGTTGTTGCTGCTGGTGGCTTCAGCAATGAAGAGAGAGCAGAGACATCTGATCCAGAGTTGATGTGGAGCATTTGGAGGCCAGACATGAAAGGCTGACACAAGGGTCATCTTGCACTGCGTGAACAGCCAGGCTGCAAGCATTGTTGTGTCTGCAAGAGACACTGACGTCATTGTGTTACTACTTGCACATTTCCACAGATGCCTTGCCAGAAAGTGTGGATGAAGACGGGAACAGCCAAGCAGAGAAAGTATCTCCCAATCCACACCATTGTGGAACACTTGAGACTGCACCAAGATGCCCTTGAAGCTTTGCCTGCTTTTCATGCACTGACAGGCAGTGACACGACCTCGTACCTGGCTGGGCACACAAAGAAGACGTGCTGGGGAACCTACAAAGAGCACTACCGTCTCCTGCAGTGCCTTGGAGAAGACCCTGATCTTAGGGACCAAACCATCCAAGAAGCAGAAGAGTTCGTTTGCAAACTATATGGCGTGTCAGACACATCCAACATCAATGAAGCACGCTGCAAGCTATTTGTCAAAGGCGTCATACCAGAGAAGCTTCCTCCAACCAAGGATGCGTTGTCACATCACATCAGACGTGCACACTTCCAGGCAACAGTGTGGCGACAGGCTCACCTGCAGCATCCAGTCCTGCCCCCCACTGCGACCATGGGATGGAAACTCGAAGCCTAGACACTTGTTCCTGTTCTGATGTCACTGGCCCCCGTCCCAGAGTCCTGTTTGGAACTGATCAGCTGCACTGCACCACGAGATGCATGACAGCCCACTGCAAATGCAAGAGGTCACGCTTACCATGCACAGGGGCTTGCAGATGCAGAAGAGACGATGAGAACTGCCAAAATGAGTGACTCCCAGCTCAAGTTCACCAACGTGTACAACAGCAGTAATGCTAAGACTTGTGTGGTTTAGCTTGATACTTCAGTGCAAACATGTTTTGCACGGGAAGAAGACAGCAGTTTGAAGTACTTTACAGCAACTGTATTTAGACAACTAGATTCAGAATGGTTCACTTAGATGTGTTTCCAATTTGAAGAAGCGAACTATGTGATGACATAGTATGCAAAGTGCAGCTTTAGATTCTCGTCGATAGCAGTGACTGTGTGATTTTTTTTCCCGTCAGTAAACAAAGTAATTTTGTGCTATGTGTCTGAACAAGTACTGACTTACAATTGGATGCTTAAAGAGCATGTTTTCATGCTTGCTACGTAGTTTCTAATTCTTTATTGAAGCTCTTTTTACAAAAGGTTGTACCCACTAAGTACAGCACTACTTACGTTTTTGTCATGATAGTGTAAAAACTCATGTCCTTGTTTGTTTGTTCGTTTGTTTGTTTTCATCAAAAATGGCTTTCACTTTCGTCATTTTTCTTTTACATGGAACACAAGTGGTGATCATTATATTTGTTACTTTCAACAGTAAAGGCGAAATCTTTGATTGCCATATGGCTCTTGGTGTTCTGTGATCTTATGCGTTACTTTTTGGTGTAAGTTTATTTACCGCAATTTTGAATCATATGCTTAAACCAAGGTACATTTTGCTTTTAAGTATCGTATTTGCGGATCAGCATGACAGAATCGTGAAGAAATCAAACATTTTTTTGCAAGATGTTGTATGATTCTCTGAACGTAAGAGTTTCCTAACCGGCCGGCGGCCATCTTACTTTTTTTTACCTCTAACTCCTACGATATGACATTTAGAACTTGGCAGACGGCAGAAATGACCTCTGCACCCCTAAATCCATAAAGTAAGACCCATGAAGTGATTTTCCTCAAAAATGCCTACTGCTTTTTATAGAGAGCGAATTTCACAAAATCCGGACCTGTCTAACTATCCTTTTCTGACAAACCCTCCTTGCAACTCGTCACTGCAAACATTTCTGAGAAAGCTTCGGCCTTTTGTGAGTTTAGAAGGAAATTCTTCATTTTTTATATGTACTGGATATTCTGGAAGGCATACCCCATTTTTCATATCCTTCACTTTTTTCCAAACCTTCTGAAGATCTGCATGATCGGAAACT
>CM031624.1:60763045-60804569 GCA_018398815.1 Conus ventricosus | reverse complement strand
ATTCTCTGAAATTCCAGAGTACTGATAAAACAACGAGTTCCTCCACACCGGACAATTCTCTATCCGAACAGGAGAACCGTTTCTGTAGTGGGTCGAAGGTCGGTTGAAGTCCTGTTGTCTTGACCAGCAGGTGCTGTTCCGTTGTTTACGTTTTGTCACGCCCATTTCCGCCCATAATCAGCTGACAGCAAACACACGCATGTATGCATAGGCACCCGACCGCTGGCTACTAAGTTACACTTCACATTCTGTAGATACAGTAAGCTGTAGAAACACGAAGACTTAGTTCTTTTTAGGCGCCTATAGTCAACCCTTCCTGAATTGCCTGTTCAAAAAAAGATAGCGTATAACAATGTATCGCACGTGCGCAAACCGCTGACTCCAATTGACCTAAAGGTAGGCCTACGCAATGCAGCGTGATTAATGCTTACGATATGGCATTAAGAATTCCTTCGTTATCAATAGTAATGATAAAACCGGTGATTACCGATGTACTAATTGATTATGTGATAAACATAGTCCACCATCCTGTGCATAGACATATCAAACATCAGTCATTCAAACATCACTATGATCACTTTCTTTGATGTTCACTAATTCCTGGAAGAACACAGAGCGACAAGAAACGACTTGATAGACTTCATTCAGTCGATGGCGTGACAGAGAGAGAGTGAGAGAGAGAGAGAGAGAGAGAGAGAGAGAGAGAGAGAGAGAGAAGAGAGAAGAGAGAGAGAGAGAGAGAGAGAGAGAGAGAGAGAGAGAGAGAGAGAGAGAGAGAGACGCGCACATACTAACTTACGCACACACCACACACACACACACACACACACCCACACACACACACACACACACACACACACACACACACACACATGCACGCAGCGCGCGCGCGCGCGCGCATACACACGCACACACACAGCTATGGATTTTGCCTTGAATTCTTAGCCAAATAAAACATCATTTAAAAAAAAAAGGTCTACATTTTGGGCGACTCGTTGACTACCACGACTGCGCTACTTTGTATATTTTGAGAGTTTTGCAGATGGAATTTTGCTGAGCCAGTCAAGAGTAAAACAAATTCTGCTTTTAAGAAGGCTGACTGTCGAAAGTTGATTGTCTTTTTCCTGATACGTGTTTGCTCCCCTGGTCTGGCTGTTATTTCCGCCTGCAGTAAGGAACTGAAGCAAACACGATGAAGCTGTGAAATATTGATGCAGATTTTCTTAGCATTCACATCACCATGTAGTATCAATTTATGTTTCTGAGTCATGTTATCTATAGTTCAGCCGATCGCAGGAGTCGACTTCGGGGTTAATAGATGTGACAAAAATGTCGTACACATGAGTTGACCGAATTTCTTTAAAATTTGTGTTCGCTTGATATGGGGCCTGAGTAGCATATTAAGGGAATTCCCAAAGTCAAAGAAATGAAAGGGTATAGACGTGAGGGTTTTCCCAAAGGACATTGCCGGCATAGATATAATCAAAATTAGGCGCGCGGGGTAGGCTGTGGGGGTCCCATTTCAGTTCCACTTTAACGCAGACAAGTTCCCAAAAAGCAGGGTGGTTTTTTTTATAACATCCCTAATTATTCCAGACAGACGATATTGTGGGGGGTAATTTAATTCCCAAAAATTTGAAAAAAAAAACTAACTCTCTCCTCTCCTCTCTCCCCTCTCTATTGATTGATTGATTAAAATTTTAACGTCTGTTCCACAACAATGGGATTTTAGATAAAAAAAAACCCCAATCAAAAAAAAAAAAAAAAAAAACCCAAAAACAACACAACAACAACAACAGCACAACAACAAAAAATTAAAAAAACAGGCTGCGCAAGTTGTGCCTGTGTTTGCGGCGCGCACCGCGCGCGCGGGGGTTTTTTTGGGTGTGTGTGTGTGTGTGTGTTTTGGTGTGGGGAGTGTGTTTTGGGTGTGGGGTGTGGTGTGTGGGGTGGGTGTGTGTGTGTGGTGTGTTTGTGTTGTGGGGTGCATGTGTGGTGTGTGTGTTGTTGGTGTTTGTGTGGTTTTTTTTTGTTTTGGCGTCAAGTTGTGCGTGGGGTTGTTATTTTGTGGACTTATTGTAAAAGTCCTTAAAACTTATCAAAACATAAAAAAATTTTTATTTCTTCAAGTTCTCGGTTTTGGAAATTTTGTTTTTTTCTTCGCGCAGTTGACTTCTTGCTATTTTCCCCTTGACTCCCCTTTTCCCCCCCTGAACAGTGCCCATTTTCCCCTTCCCTCCTTTTTTGCCCCGGTATTTCCGCCCCATTCAATTGGTTCCCCCTTTTTTTTTTGGGTTTTGGGTTTGCAAATGGCCCCAATTTTTCTTCCCGATCGTTTTTCCCAAAACCATTCAATTTGGCTTTTTAGAGTTTAAGGGATTTTTTGAAAGGACCTTTTCCCATTTTTGACCCCTTTTTTTTCCACCCTGTATTCTTAAAACCCCCAAAATTTTGCCAACATAAAACCAAATTTTATTTTTTAAAGGTAGATTAATCAAAAGATATTTTTCAATTAAATTTGATAACAAAAAAGGGCAATCAAAAAGTTTGAATTTATTTCCAAAATTAATTTGTTAAAAATTTTCTTATTTTTTTAAAAAAATTTTTTAAAAATTTCCTAGACAAGTTTTTTGGTTTTTTTGACTTTGAAGGAACTTTTCTGTCATTATAGATTTTTCTAACATAAATTATTTATGTTTTTCTATTTTGGTGGACTATCAGGTATTTTCTAAAGCTCCTTTCTTTCGCGTCTTCACCCCATTTCATTCCCCAAATACCACAGGGAGATGGTCCAACAAAATTCACATTAATACCTTTACATTAATTGAATGTTTGTTTTTTACTCAAATTTCAAGTCTTTTCAACTTTTGCTTTCCATTTTGCAGACTGTAAAGAACAGTTTTTGATTTCCAACACAAAAAAAAATCATAAATCGCAGTATCAATATCAGCTATAAAGGATAAGGCCATAAGAATTGCATATAGTTTGCAGTAAATACAGAAAAACCTTTTCCCCAGACAAAATGATTTTTCTTATTTTGAAACGGGAAATAGCAAATCCAGCCCCTGTGTATGATTCCAAAAACAACCCTCGTAAAAATCTTTAAATGATCGGATACTTTATTTTCACATGTTCTTTTGCTTCAACGGATTAAGATTGATGTTATCCTTTTTTTTTTAGAGTTTATAATCTGTATCGAATCTACAGAAATATGCCCCCATTGAGGAATAATGGTTTTAGGGACTACTTGAAATTGAGTAATATAAATATCACAACCTTAAAAAGTCATCAGGTAGTTTCAAAGGTTAAGATATGAAATGTTTTGCGCTCTTTTCGGGAAATCCTGTCTTGATCAAAAAAAAAAGTCTTTTGTCACTAAAATAGAAATGAAAGACACTATCAATATTTTTGCGGTGGCCAACTTCCGTTGGTCCCCAAATTTAACAATTAGCTGCTCTGAAAGTTTTGAGCGTATTTTGTGTGTACGGCACACCAAGTGACAACTTAACAGCCTTACATCTAGTTTTTGAAATTTTTTTAGCAGCGCCGTGGAGCTGAAAAAATAAACCTCTTGACCAAAGTTAATTTCGATCAAATTAAACGGGTACAAGGTAAAAGGTTTGATTCTTTTCCCCCAGATGAGCATTAACTATTTTGAGAAAAATTAATTTTTGTCTAGTTTTTCTTATTAGGTTAATATGATATCGCCACTTTAATTTGGGGGTTAAAATAACCCCAAAAATTTTTACAGCTTTTGAATTTTTAAGAAGTTGCCTTTTATGAAAGCTGGGGAGGATTTTTGGAGTATCAACCATTAATAAAAAGCTTTAAATTGTGCCTTTTCTCCGGAAATTTTCTAACCATTTTCTTTCAGTAAAAATCAAAACTTACTACTCAACTTGGTATATTTTTGAAACATGTGTTATAACTCTCTTATTTTTTTTGTTTTCTGACGTTTGTATTCATCCTAAGCAATGTATCACATTTTGAACGAAAGAATTTGTTAGATGGAACTTGGGAGTCATGAATAAGAATAGTAAAAAGAATTGGACAATGAAAATCCTTGAGAATTCCCAATATCAATATCCTTGAATGACAAAAACATTCCCAAATTCTTGA
Organism: Conus ventricosus; assembly: GCA_018398815.1. Taxonomy (NCBI): domain Eukaryota; kingdom Metazoa; phylum Mollusca; class Gastropoda; order Neogastropoda; family Conidae; genus Conus; species Conus ventricosus. The sequence continues at coordinate 60,800,450 of CM031624.1, read as the reverse complement.
CAAATAGACCCCCAGACAAGAAAATTTTAAAAATTGATACTTGGGCCCCACTTTTTCCAAATATGTTTTAGCTTATAAAGTAGACAGCATGCCAAACACTATCTAAGTTTTTCTAATATCAAAAAAAGTAGCAAATGTACTTTTTCTTCGGGAAAAAACTGTTTTTTTAACTTATTCGTAATTTTTGACCAATGATCATTTGTACATTTTCCCTTTCCTAAAAACCCTGCTTGGTTGTTTGGAAAAATTTTTGTTCTTTTCGCAGAAAGGGAAAACGACTTAAAAATTTTTTCCAAATACTTACCAACTTGCGATTTAAAGCTTTTGGCGAAACTGCCAATTTGGGGATCTACGTTTACCTTGTTTTGGAACTGGTATTACAACCGTCCTCCCAGAAGTAGGGAGAGTTCCATTTGACCAAATTTTGGAAAAATAAGAAGTAATTGTTTCCCAAGATAAAGGCAAAGGGGCAGAGAAATTTAATGAAATACCGTCGATCCCCAACAGCAGAGTTTTTGCAAAAAAACACCCAAAAATCATAAATTCCTCAAAGGTTAAAAAAAATTTAATAATGATTTTCATCTGGAGGGGGACCCAAAAAAAATATGTTTTTTCTCTTCCTCTCCGTATTTTTCTTAATTTGATGTAAGATTTGATGATGAATTTATTCTTTGAAAAACACTTCAAAAATACTCGTTTTTTTTCGGAGGGGGAAGCGTTGTTATCAAATTTAATAGGAAATGAGGGAAATGCATCGTTCTTTAATTCTTTAACCTTTCTCCATACTTTGTGCATGTCCTTGATGTAGATATTTTTAAGGGAAAAAACGTAGTGAAATAACACTTTTTGGTTTTGCCAAAACTCTTTTGGGGGTGACTTTTTGCACGTTTCATTGAAATAAAATTTTTTTCATTCTGTCCTTTAGCCTTTTTTTAAAGTTTTCTTTACTGCCACGCTTCTGCGCATTTTTCATTCCACCTCCTTTTCCCTCTGTACTTCGTTCATTATAGCATTTACCGGGGCATTGTTTTTTCAGCAGCGATAAAACAGCTTTTCTGAATTTCTCAAAAATTATCATGTTTTCAGTCCAGGAAATTTATGATCTATTGAAAAAAGGGGTGACTCATGGGGGGGTTTCCAGCAGCACTACGTAAAAAAACTTAGTATCAATTTTTTAAACTTCTTCTTCATCTTAAATTTTTTCATTTAGTGTAAAAAAATGGGGAAATGATCACTTCCAATGTGTCTTCCTCTGTTATCCAACAGCTTTCAATGATAATCAGAGATACTAACGTTAAGTCAATAGAGGTTGGCCTATGATTTGAAACATCAGGAACTCTTGTTATATTTCCACATCAAAAACTTTGGAACCCCCAAAATTTTTTCAACAAAGCGATTACATTTGTGACAGAGCAATCGGTTCCCAAAACGGAGAACGTGCATTGAAAAATTTCCAAAATGACCAATTTTTTTTTTGAAGAAGGAAGGTGTCTTTTTCCAGTCGAATTATTGTGTTGGGGCCTTTTTTGGGTAATAAAAAAAAAAATTTTTTAAATAGAAACTTTGCTCATTTTTTTGAAACCCGGGAATAAAAAAATTTTTCTTTATCTTTAGATGTTGAATTGAGGGCTAACTCAAAGAATTTTAATTTAAAACTGATTAACATAATTGCAGCTGAACTCTTTTTTGTTGGTGACTACAGTTATATAAGGAGGGGATAAATCCCTTGAATTGAGGGAATTTTCTTGGTTTTTACATATAGAGACTGCAAACCAAAATAAAAAGTTTTTGGAATAAAAATATTCTCAAATAAGTAGATTTTTAAAAAGGGGCTACAATTCCCTTGTAAACAGTAAATACAATTGTCCCAACAGTTCTAATAATTGGTAAATAAAAAAGTTTTAAACAGACGTTGGGCAAAGTCAAAAAGGTTGAAAGAGGGGACCCCAAATTGTCGGGCACCAGGGGAAAAGGGACTCTGGAATGCCGGGAGGCCTGTGCCGTTTTTTGGATGGTCCCCATGACCACGAAACCATTTCCCCCGGGAGGGTATTGGGGGGGCCCCTGTGGGGCCCCTTCCCAAAAAGATGCGGTGGACGTGCGCCCCAAAATTTCCACGAGGATCGGGGGCCCCCCTGTCTGAGGGGGGAGTAGTCCTTCATCACCTGTTTTTCGTGAGTCCAATTCCTTGGGGCAGAAGGGCACTTGTGCAGGGGAGCTCTGCAAGGGGAAGGCTTGAACATCTCCCGCTTTGCTTTGCAGATGCGACCCTTCACTTTGGGGCCACTCTACTAACAACAACTTGGGTTTGGAGATTTTTTTTTGCTTGTTTTACAAGTGCGGGGACCTGACACACTGTCTAGGACTTTTTCCCTTTTTGATCGTTGATCCCCACAGTGAACACCAACTTTAGCATCTTTACCGTCTGGTGTCCCTAGGTTTTTGCCGGGCCCCCAAAAGGGAGGGTGGTTTTGAAATCAATGTAAAAACCGTACGCGTACCCCCAAAAGACGTGGGTTATCTTCCCCATCGTGAATCATGGAACAGAAAAACCTTAGGCAGACCAACTGGTTGACGTCATCCCCTTTTTTTACTTTTTGACGACAGACAGGCTTGGATTTTGTTCTTGTGTAAAAGAATCACGTCATTCTTTAAAAGGGGTTGACCACAATTTTGGCCTGCCTTTTTGGCGATGTTTTTGCCTTTTTTGAAGGTTTTCAAACAGGCGGCGTATGAGGGTTAAATTTCGGAGGTGATCGGTTCACCCACCGTTGCCCTTGGGGGGAGCTGGGCTGGGTGCAGAACAGCGGGAGGGGGTTTGCTCCCTCTCCTTGCCGTCCTCGATGGTGGTCTCCTCCGCGACGCGATGAGTGCGTGCCTTTTGTAACCTCTTTTCCAGACTGCAGATTTTTTCACTCATTTTAAATACGTCCTTTAGCCCCTTATTTCCGGAGAGGGCTTTTTTCCAAACAGGGCCCTTGCTGTTTTAAAGCCTCAGGAATGGTGGTCACCGGGGGATTTTTTAGACTTTTGGGGCCCTTTCTTCACGTCGATGGATTTCTCAAAAAAAGGGTTTTGCTCACTGCCCGCACTTCCCGAGGCTAAAAGTTTCGACCTCCGCGATTTTGACGGCTTTTGGGTTTCCTTTCCCTGTCGATGGGGGTTTTGATTTGCCATAGTTGATTGTTTTTTTCTCCCCTTTGCTGCAAGTCCTCAGACATCCGCCATGTTTGGGGGCAGGAACTTGTGGTGTGTGCGTGTGGCGTGTGTGTGTCGCGCGTGGGGGTTTTGGGGGTGTGTGGTGTTGGGTGGGGGGGGGGTTTGTGTTGGGGGAATTCCGTCCCGTTTTTCATCTATCTGACACCTCCAGCAATTCAGCTTTGGGCATGTTCCCTTGCATCTGAAAAAAAGGTGAAGCGCATATATTGTGAAGCAACATAAATTTTCCGAATCACGTAGCTTTAAAAAGATTGTTTTTTTTTGAGGGTTTTTTTCCCCCTTAAGATCAGAGGACATGGTCAAAGTTTTGGTTCACAGAAATTTTACAAAGTGTTCCCCCGAGAGTGATTTGACAAAAATTTGACCTTATTGCACAGGGTCATCGAGGCAGTCACAGATATGTGAAAAAAGAAAATGATAACCTGAAAATGCAGTTCTGTCTCAACTGCCCCAACCCACCAACGAGACACTCTTGCAAAGTCTTTGGAATCTATGCTGTTTCATATAGGGTGCAAAAGGTAAGGCTTCCATTAAGACCCCAAAAGGGGCATAATTTCCCTTGGGAGATACTGTTGGTTATGGCCACTGACTGACATGACACAAACCTCCAGGGGGTTCAGCCCCTATGTCAGACTGCAGAGCCCACCAGCGGGAAACCCTCGCATCATCAACTGCCGATGCATCCGCAGCCATACTCCCCCTTTCTTTCCGATGACAGGTGAAAACAGCACACTCCAACACCCAAGCTTTTACAATGAAATGTTATTTGCCCTCTTAAGAGAAATCCCTCTTTTTTACGGGCCAACAGCCCTTCCCTGTGTTATAGTCTTTCCTCACCGTCCTGGGGAAAAAGGCAGACAAAAAAAGATCACCCGCAGTACATATGGGGTCCAGAGAAGTTCTGTCTTTGACCGTTGAAACCCGCCAGCCGGACAATCCTCATCACAAACTTAAACCTGTATTTGACAAATTTCTGGGCCCCCTTTTTGCACAGGACGTACCAAGCATTCACCGATCTAGAAATATATTCACGGACCTATTTTACTTTTGATCGACATAAAAAGAAGTGGCATTTTACACGTTTTTCAATATGACATCATTCATCTTTCATATGAATTCAGGTTTTCAATATCACGTGTGGATACCCTTTTTTAATCCGGCGTGTTTTCCCGGAAGGTCTTGAGAGGGAAATCGGGTAGTTTTAAGAAAGAAAGTTCTGCAAAAATTTAATTGATTGGAACCTTGGGAAATAACCTGAGGGTTTTATTTTTAGTTTCACAAGGAGGCGTCACGCCGTAGACTATCCACATACCTACACCACTCCGCTAGGTTTTGGACCCAAATGCGCCTGATTTTAAGCTTATGGAAAATGAATTAAAAACTAAAAATGATAGAATTGAAGAAGAGGGTTTTCGTGGGTACCTAACAATGTCTGACCTACGCATACCCAACGCACTGGTCAGACCTTGAGTACCTCCTACCATTAGTTGTTTTTTGTTTTTTTTTTTTTTTTTTTGGTATGTGTGGTAGGAATCTAAACAATGTGTGTATGGATGTGTGGGCACGGGCCCAGTGTGGGGGGGCCATTAATGTGTTAAAGTATTGTGTGTGTGTGTGGGGGTGGGTTTGGGGGGGGGGGGGGGTGTGTGTTGTGTGTGGGGCATTTTGGGGTGCGGGTTTGTGTAATGTACGCCATGTGGTGGTGTGGGGATGGTACCGCATTGTGTGTGTGGTGGTTTGTGTGTGGTGTTGGGGTGTGTGTGGGTGTGTAGTGTGTGGGTGTGTGTGTGTGTGTTGTGTGTGTTGTGAGTTGGCGTGGTGTGGTATTGTGTGTGTGTGTTGTGTGTTGGTGGTTTTTGTGCGTGCGTGCGTGCGTGTGTGCGTTCGTGCGTGCGTGCGTGCGTGCGGCGTGCGTTGTGTGTGGTTGTGTGTTTTGTGTGGGTTTGTGGGTTTTTGTGAAACAACGCCATATTGATATAGTTGTACATATACTGTGACATGGTGGTCTTTGTATTTTGGGTGTTCGCCTGCGGTGGCAGCATTTTTGCGTTTTTGTGTATACGGTATTGCGCGAGCGACTGGGGTTGGGGCGTCCGCATGCACAATGTGTTTTTATGTGTGTGCTTAGGGCGAGCAACAGCCGCACACGTGGGTGTGGGTGTTGGTGGTTGGTGTTTGGGGGTGTGTAGTTGGTGTGGTGTGTGTGCACGTGTTGGCACGCGGTGTGTCATCACGGCGCGCGTGCACTTGAATCTACGAAAGATGACTAGGATCAAGAACAAGACCCTCAAAAACTGCATGCGTGCACGCGCATACACGCTCGCGCACACACATGCACATAACAATACGAACAACAACTCCCCCCCTCACACATACCCCACGCACGCACCACACACAACACACACACACACACACACACACACACACCACACACACACACACACACACACAGCACGCACGCACGCACGCACGCACGCAACGCACGCACACACACACACACACCACACACACACACACACACACACGCATGCACGTACGCACGAACACACACACTAACTCTCTCACACACACACACACTAACACACCAACGGCTACACACTCATGTCCGTGGACTCTCTAATTAACACGCTGGCATCACCCCACTGACAGACAGACACACACACACACACACACACACACACACACACACACACACACACACACACATACACACTCGCACACACACTTACTCATACATACACACTCACACACACACTTACTTACACACACACACACACACACACACACACACACACACACACACACACACACACACATTCTCTCTCCACACACACACACACACACACACACACACCACACACACACACACAACACACTCACACACCAACGCTTGCATACTCATGTCCATGGACATTACCCCACTGATGAACACACACGAGCGTACACACGCCTGCAATATGCGCTGAGGGCTTGGAGAGATTTAAAGTCTCATCTCAATTGACAATGTCTTCCAAGTTCTGGAGCTATGGCAGTTTGGTAGAGGTAATTCAAGTGGTCTGGATAGTTTTTCTCATTCCTTGGTTTCTTTGAGCTCTGCTGACACACAAGCTGCCTGTCCCATCCATGATTTTCCACATCCTAAGCCGTGTGCCTTTTGTTTTCTTGACCGCCACATGACGTGGGTTTTGGGGATTTTCAAGTGCTCTGAAATATGCCTTCAACTGTTCTAGCTTGTGTATTGTCTGCATGGAAGGAAGGTATCGCCATAGTTTGAAATGGTGTGTCCTTGGTGGTTCCCAGGATCAATCTCATTCCTTCATTTTGAATTCTTTCTAATTTGAGGAGGTTGGTATTAGACAGTGTTCTAAGTCCATAATCCATGATCTATCACACTGAGTACAAGTGTGTGATACAGTCGGTAGAGATAGCGCTGTTCTATGCCCTTGACTGCCATTGCTTTCATGGCAGATAGGCCTTTTTTGCATTTAAGAACAATATTTTCAACATGCTTATTAAATGGTAGCATTCTGCCAAAGCCTACACCCAGATAATGAAGGTTGTTAGTTGATTCAGTTTGTATTCCACTGAAGGAAACAGCGAGGGCACATGAGTAGTAAGGTAAGGGACTTTTCATGCCCCAAAAGGGGATCTCGGAGGGGATCTCCACCGGAAGTGGTGTTGCGCATGCCGAAAGTAGGCGGCAGGTGGCGCGGCAGGTGGTGCGCATGGCGGAAGTAGGTGGAGGGGTCAAGGTCACGGTGTGTGGTGAGTCACGATCGGATCGATAATGTTTGACGTCATGTGCTAATAAAAAGATTATTAATTTTTTGAGTCTTTGTGTTTTGGTGGGGTGGTTGTTTGCTGATTTAGTGGGTTAAAAATAGATGGGGGTGTTTCGTGTTGCTGCGCGCGTGCAGATCGATGTTTGTCGACGCGTGTTTTTTTTTAAAAAATAAAATAAATGGGTGTTTTCTCGTTGCCGCGTGGTTGTCTGCTGACGTAGGCTTTAAAAAAAAAGAGATGGCAGTGATGACAGTGATACGACACATTTTTTCTTTCCCTCGGAACACCCTTTGCCTACCACTGCACTTTTCTGACAACTGATGAGCGTGAAGATGACTGATTGATTAGCATTGGGTTCCATCAAGGTCCCCGTTGACGTACCTCGTCCTCGTGGGTTTGATAGGCAATTCAATGTCCAATATCAAACAGGAGGCCATTATAGATAACGACGCTCTCTGATAGATACTACCGAATTGGTGTTTGCCCTTTATTTCTCACAGTGGATGAAAAAAGAAACGAAACAAAGGAAACAGATCAGAGACACAAACATAGACGGACAAACAAACAGACAGATCACACAGACATAAAAACACACACATAGAGGGTGGTGGTGGTGGCGATGGCGGTGTGAGGTCGGCGTGTTGGTCCGGTGGCGGAGAAGGTGGTGTGGTGATGGCGGCGGTGGTGTGGTGGGTGGTGGTGATGCGGCAGTGTTGGCGTGTGGCGCTATCAACTCATCGTCCATCAACTGGAACAGAAATAAAAGTTCCGGAATAAGTCCATGGATGAAGTGGACATAAACGTGCGATAAGTGGTAGCGTACTAGAACGCATAGAGAGAGAGAGAGGAGAGAGAGAGAGAGAGAGAGAAGAGAGAGAGAGAGAGAGAAGAGACAGAAAAAAAGTACTTACGAATGAGAGTGTTTTGCCGAAGAACTGCAGTGATTCGTTGGGGGGGGCTGTTGCTCCTTGGCTGAAAAAGAGCTGCGTGAAGACCATCGTCGCGTCATCTTTTTGGCTACAGACACTTTTCTTTTTTTGTTTTTTTTGGTTCTTGTTGCTGCTGCTGCCTGTTGTTGTTGTTGGTCGCTCCTGCGGAGCCGCCGCTGATGCGGCTGCTGCAGGGCTGGTGCTGCTGCGCTGCTGGTGCGGTTGCTGCTGTCGTTGTTTGCTGTTGTTGCTGCTGGGGCTGCTGCTGCGTTGTGTGTTTGTTGTTATTGTTTGTGTTGTCGCCGCTAGATGTTTCTTGTTTCCTTTTCTAATGTCCGGACTAACCGTGCGGGCATAGTGGCATAGCCAATGAGTCTCCTGCAAATTTCTTGGGTTTGCAGCGTATCCTCAGTTTTTTGTGGGTTTCACTACCAACCCTCCATCGCGTCAAACTGGCGTACATGAGGTATATGCCGGCCTGTAAACTTATTGACAGTGAGGTATTTGTTCCTTCCTAGCGAAAGAAGCTCCCCGTCTTGATAGAAGGTTGGTGCAGTTGCTACTGCTGCTGGTGCTGATGCTCTGCCGCTGTTGCTGCTGGTGCTGCCATTTTTTTTTTTGCATCTCCGGTCTGATCTCAAGAGTGTGTTGGAGCGAAGAATGATGTTGCCTGGGTTTAATCCGCAGACTATTAGCTCATAAGCAGCAGCTGGTTTACCACGTGAGGTATTGATACACCACCAATTTCAGACTGGGTGTACCACGTGAGGTATTTGAAACCACGCGCCTAGGTCGAAGCAGGCGTGTCAAAACAAAGACAAAGAGCTTTAGGGCTGTGGTCATAATCAATACTAACAGAACAAAAACCGCGTGGGTGGGTATTGAAACCCGCGCCAAGGTCGAAAGAGGCGTGTCAGAAACAAATGAACAAAGAGCTTAGGGGCTGTGGGTCATTAATCAATACTACAAACAAAAGTCCCGTGGGTGAGTATTTGAACACGCCCAAGGTCGAAGGGAGGCGTGTCTGAACATAGAACAAAGAGCTTAGGGGGCTGCGGGGTCATTAATCAATACACAGAACAACGCGCGTGGGGTGGGTTTGGCGGCGTTATTATGAGCCCGAGCCATTGGAAACATGGGACAAAGGAGACAGTAACCTCTGAAAGGGAAGCAACACAGAAGCGATTGAGGTGCAGAGCCTACGTCCTGACAATAAAGACAGAGGTTGTTCTTAGTCTTGCATCTGACCGCACAGGAGACTGTCGCCTGAACTCACTGGCCATCCCATCTCCCTTGCCTTTCGTCAAACCGAATTTACCAGGAACGATCACGTCTACGCGAGTGCCAGAAAAACATGTCTGTAAAGAAAGAAGAAGATACCCAGACATCAGCTCCTCTTTTACTGCCCTGATTGTCCTGCGGTGTTTACTAACAGAACCATACCGCAAACCGCCATGTCCGGGCTCAACACGAACGACAGATCAGTCATGTTGTGGCCCCGTGTGTCTGTGTTTTGTCGCAATGACCACTGGACCAAACACATGCGACCCATACGGTGGAAAACCAACACCGAGGAAGACTCAGGGGCTACCCACTGCGGGAAGGAAGCGCACAAGTGACAGTGAGTCTGTTTTCTCATCCTTTTTTTTCCGACCCGGAGAAAAGATTGAAAACAAACAGCGTAAAGATAAACCGCTGTTGAATCATTTATACTCCCGGATGTGAAAGAGATGTATGATCAAATATTGGAAGCGCTATCAAGAACCCCTATAAGTTGCCCTGGTAAGTTCAATCTGTCTACACTTTGTTTTTGGGACCCTTCTGATTATTCTCCCAAATGGATGATCAAGCTTTTTTGGATGTTTTCCCATGACAAAACAAACGTATAAAATTAATTTTTTCTCTTCTTTTCTTCTCAGACATAAAGACAGGGAGATCTGTCCTTTCTTTCACGCTCGTGTAATAACCACAGGGCTCTAGACAAGCCACGGCCTCCACTATACAAAACAAGATTTACTGTCCTGTTCTTTCTGACTTGCGTGGTCATGACATTTGGGACATATTCAGAGAGAACGACCCACCTCTCGTTACTCCTGTTCAGGCCATCATGTCTACAGTCTTTCTAGTGTGTAACCCTCTACCTGACTTTCCCATTGGTTGTGGGCTGTGGACTCAACGCCTGACGACATTGCCAACAATCGTTTTCTGAACACGCTGCAAACAGATCAACACCATGGTTTGGTTTACAACTCGGACTTCGTTTCGTTGTAGTTGTCTCGCTCATCCACCAAGGCGCTTCTGTACATTCCCTACAAAAACAAACCAAGGCTCTCTACGCGTGGATAGGTGTAAGTCACCCACCATACATTTTCCAGGCATACTCTGTTAGAGTTGGCGTCGGTTGAAGCTAATGTTTCATATCAATGTGGATGTGTTTGAATTGATGAAAGCAAACACTCCCCGTGCCTCGTTCTTGTTCCGTCGCAGTGATTACTACATGCACACACGCTTAAAGTGTGGTGACAATCATCATTTTAATGCACATAATTAGACATTGACCAGTGTAGGAACATGCGCTGCTTTTCCAAAGGTGGGCAAACTCTGGCATATATACCGCTAGGGAGCTAAACAAACACGAGAACACGTGTCAAGGGCAGTCAGACTCAACACCACATACAAAGGAGGGGTGTACACACCACCGAATCGGTGTTGCTGCAACTCTGCGTTATGGTATTTTCTGTTGTCCTGATTTCGGTTTTCCTTACAGAGCTACTTTGACTTTGAAGTGTTTCTTCGAGACCGATACTTACCACAAAGAAAACAATCACACTCCAGCTCGACATACACAGCAAACCCTTCCTCTCACTGTCGCTGTCGCTTCCCAATGTTACGGGTTTGAAGAGCCTCATTGTTTCGTGAGTGATATGGACTCCCCGCAAACTTGTTTGACACCATAGTAAGTCTTTGAACAATTCAGAAAACCCCTTTACTCTTCACCGTGAACATTTTGAAGATGCGGTTGATTACGTTAGAAGCCATGATTGATCCTTCGCAGGTAGAGTCAGTAAACTCTCACACATTCCTGCACGTTCCTTGAAAGAAAAACTGAAGAGTAACCGCCACGAACTGCCCGTGGTGGGGTTTTATTTCTTTCAAGTAAGACCTTCCATTCATCAAACCCTATTTGATTCAGAGTTTATGGGATAATGACTGCTATAACCAACAATGTAGAGGAAATTAGGTCAGTCCAACCAGACGGGTTTTTGGATTTTGCTGAGGACTGGGGGAAGAGGAAGAGGAGAAAGAGGAGGAGGAGAGGGGGGAGAAGCCGAAGAAGAGCAAGGGAGCCAAAAAAACAAAAATCAAAAAGCAAAACCCATACAAGTTTGTGGCAAACGCAAACAATCAATACATGTGTAATCGCCAGTCAGAAAACTCAAGTTTTTGGAACATTTGCAACTTTTTGGCCCCTGGATTTTCATATTCCAAAATATCTCCAAGCGGTTTTGGGGTGGAGAACCAAAAGGGTATTTTGTTATAGTACATGACCATTTGGACTAACTGAAAAGGAAACCTCTCTCCCCACCATTCACCGCCGCCTTTTCTCTAGCAAACTCAAAAAAGAAAACATCACAGAGGAAGAGTACGCCTTCCTGTCAACAACGTGTGGAAGGAAAACCATATGACCAGTTTGCAAAATTTTTCCGGTGTGGTACATCAATAAGGATGTGGCGCCATTCATGCAGGCTCTTCAAGCTCCAGATTGAGCTCATGTATTCGTGTTTAGGCGTTTGATCTTCTGAAAGATGGTATCTCTGTATTCCAGGCATCACACTGAAATACTTGTTTCAAACCCTATCTCCTGGTGTGTACTTTTTCTCTCTTCAATAAAAACAAGAAGACCTACATACGCGTTGGCGTACAATATTGTTGGTGGCCCCTCCATTATCTTTCACAGATATCACGAAAAAGACAGAACATTCATTCGTGACAATTTCGGACAAACCGTTCAGTCGTTCGAGGGCTTGACGCCAATGCGCTTTACCTGTGGGCTATCATGCAACCCATGCCCACACACACCCAACCTGTTAGCAATAGAGACGGTCTTTAAGGCAGAAAGAATGGTCTGTATGTCAGCAAGCGAAGAATGGTTAGAGTGGATGGCGCACACTAACAACATACACCTACAGCACAATTAACGGGAAACGAACATAGTTAGGGCGCAGACTACATACGCGTCGACGTTGGGAACTCGAAGCAAGCACGGGGTACCCAGTTTCATGGCAGTTTTGTTTCACGGACATGACTGTCACTCACTCGTGGCAAACACATTAACCCTGTGAACGGGAAACCACTCACAGATCTCAGAGAAAAACTCACGAAGAAAAGACATTACTTCTATCTTCGTGAGGATGTGAAAGTGACTGTCGTAGAAAATGTGGGAATGTCATGGCAGGAAGAGAAACAGCACACACCCACACATCAACACTTCCTAAAAACACGTTTCCCATCTCTCCAAACCGTTACATCCAGGGTATGATCTTCTAGCACAGAAACAAGGTAGTTTGAACGCTGTCCAAAAATGACACTCAGTTTGTCTGATGAATGTGACATTTTGTGTGTCCGACCGTCCTGAAAGAACACTTTTCGGAACAAACAATCCTATCTTTAAAAATGTGAACGTTGGGAAAGACAACATTGTGAATACATGCGGGAATAACGCAGAAAAGCACAAACTCCGGAGTCGACACGTCGCACTTTGTTGGCTAGCTACTATGGCAAAAAAAAATATTCTCGCCACTTTCCTTTACTCAAATGGTCTTGAGCATGGGATGAAAGTAAGCAACATCACACGTGATCATTGAGAACACACCCAAACTCGTGTTTTTAGACAGTTTGGCGACGTTGTGTCTGATGCACTAGAAAGGGGACCTGATTCATCCCAAACAGTCTTGCTGAAACGGTTCAAGTTGCTCGGCAACAGCCGCCTACGGCAAAACTCTGACTAACATCCGCCAAACAAAGGGACATCACTACGCGTCACAGCTGACAAGTACCCAAACTGGAATGAAGTCGGTTTTCAAACACTGACGCGAGCTAGGAGGGGAGTAGTAGAAGTGGAACTGAGGCAAGAAAAAACATCAACTGGCACTCCCTTTGCAGATTGGCTACTTTGTCCTCTCCAGTACGCAAAACTGCGAATGTTAGAATTCCTATTACGATTTTCTGGAACAAAAATCGTGGACAGGTCAGACTTTCAACTGCTGGAGATTGGATACAGACTCACCGTCATACATTGGAGCTGTAGTCGTGAGAGTTTTTGAGGAGTCCATATAACCGTCATTTGCACGAACAGATTTAAAACAAGGAGTAATAATCAGTGGTTTCCAGCTGAGGGCAGCTCACAACACACAGCGTTTTTCCAACCACACACGCACAGAAGGCTACGTTGAACCCGGCAACACTGCTCTGACTGTCTTTGACCGTGAACAATATGACAAGACGAACACCCCGGGTTTGTTCAAAACAGAATACACTAGAGACTCGTTTGGGACTGTTTCAAAACCTATTTCTCGTTCCGGGCAAGAGAAAAAACAAATTCAGTTGCACAGGACTCAGTCAGCAAAAATCACAACACTCTCACCAAAGATGTTTTTTAACGAGTGCTCACTACACAGGTAAGTGGTGGTGACAAACAACTGGTTTTCAGAACAGACGGGAAAAGCTATGTTATTACTTACACCCAAAATCGCAAGGTCTCTTTCCTTCTTCCTACATTAAACACATCATCGCTTCAGACGGAATCTCCACCTTTCCACCCCTGTCCTGCATTCTCATGTAAAGTCATGTCTCGTAACGTTTTCAATGCGGTCGTCCTCTGTAAATGGTCGATAGCTGTTTGAAAACTCATTTTTCTAAGTGATATGATGCTGTGGGTGTTCATCTAACATATTTTTGAAACATTCCCCCCCACCTCCTCGTTGGTGTTCCTGGGTGATTCTTAAAACTATGAGGCTGATTATAGCTAACGTTTGAATACTTTGTTCGTAGTTATCTTCAGTTCATAGTTTTAAGGGTCAGCGGACGGGGGAAAAACACGACTAACGCTGTCTGTTTCATTTTACTTTTTGTTTTTGTGTGTGTTTGTTTTGTTTTCCAGATGCGGTTCAGTCACAGTACTACCCAAAAGGTTAGCGGACAGGCGAGCAAATATGTATATGTGCCTATGAGAGTGAGTTTTTTTTCTTCTATGTGTTTCAGGTGTGCTGAGACAGAGTTAAAATAATCAACACACACACACACACACACACACACACACACACACACACACACACACACACACACACACACCTACCTATTAACGTCCACCCTGCGGTGGTGGAGTGATGGCGGTTGTGGCAGTAAAATCGATATGTGGTCGCATGTGACTGCGTGCTGTGTTGTCGCCCCAAGTGTGTGAGGCATGTGGTCGGTGTGGTGGTGGTGTCAATAGTGTTGTGGTATTTCTATGTGTCGTTCTTTTGTTTCTTCTGTTGTTGTTCGTGTTGTTCTGTGTCGCCTTTCCCCCATATCATTTAAAAATCTCTTCTTGGTATTCTGTGCTCCCTCTCTCGCTCTCTCCTCCTGAATTGGGTATACTACTGTTCCCAGCCATATTATACAACCTCCATTCCTCTTTGTTTCCTACACTCCTCTCCACACGTCATTCTGATTCCTGGTACTTACCACGTTGCATGTCTTCTTTCAAACATCAGTGGCAGATTCTTAAAATGAAACAGATCGGGTTGGGGAAACCAACAAACACATTAAGCACCGATCCCTACCTTTGACTTGCTTCAAACATCTAGTAAAAGAAACAACCAAGCGGAAAAAAACACAAAACAAAAGAACCCCAAACCAAACAAAAAAAGACATAACGAGAACAGACCATAGCACCAACAACAATTAGCGCCATTTTCGAAGCTAGTTGTGAATATCCAAACTGCGACGATCACCACACCACAAAGACTCGAGACACACTGCTCAGTCTCTCCCAACCCCACTCCTTGTCCGATGGTCCAATACTCGCTCAAAGACACACACACTCAAGCAAGACACGCACGCACTCGCACGCACAAAGAGTAGAATGTCCTTGTCTCCTTTCAACAAAAGATGACTGAGGTTAGTGTCCCGAGTTTCACCTTTGGACGACCGCCGTCATCCCACCCTTACAGTGCGCGCGCTGTGTGTTCAAAACCAAATTCAAACCACGATGAAACTGACAGAGAGAGAGAGAGAGAGAGAGAGGAAGAGAGAGAGAGAGAGAGAAGAGAGAGAGAGAGAGAGAGAGCACGCAATTACTATGCCAGTCGCTCCGCGTTTTCCTTCCACAAAGTACTGTGTAAAGTGATCCGTTGATGATAGGCAGCCAAGTGAAGCATCAGACAGGAGGCCATTAAAAATGAACGACGCTCTCTGACCGATACACCATTTGGGCTTTGCCCTTTATTCTTTCTTTCTTTCTGGATCATACACAGTTTAGGAGGACAACATCCATAAAAAAAATACATTAATTTAAAAAACAAACAAAGAAAAAACTTTAACAACGACAACAAAAGTACGGTTTAGCAAGAAATATTGTTTTCACAACACATAGGGCATAACTGTTATACAAAGTCTGTACAGTCAACAACATTGCACACTGTTATTCAAAAGTAGACACCACCTGTATACACATCAGTCTTTCTTCAAGGCCATGATGTAGGGATCCTCACTGGGGCAGTAGTAGTCGCACTGGGAAGTGTAGGGTTCTGTTCTGGGACTGCGTGGCTCTGTCACAGCGGTGCAGGACTCCACCACAGGGGTGTGTATTCCACCATCACACCATCCATCGTTCCGACGTCAGGGGGAGATGGGCACCAAGGCAGTTGGGTCTTCTTTCGTCCCCTTCCTTT
This sequence comes from Conus ventricosus, assembly GCA_018398815.1. Taxonomy (NCBI): domain Eukaryota; kingdom Metazoa; phylum Mollusca; class Gastropoda; order Neogastropoda; family Conidae; genus Conus; species Conus ventricosus. The sequence goes on along the minus strand of CM031624.1, from coordinate 60,784,585 downwards.
TGTTTTGGGTCCCACAACACCAGCTTGGACTGTGGCTGTCTTCAGAATGTCCAGTCCACCCGTGTTGTCAGGGCTCTGCTCAACAGGGTGGAGGTTGGTGGGAAGTCATCAGGTTGTTCACACTGCCTGAGATATCCAGCAGGAGTCCTTAGAGTCGAAGGGCGAGATGGGTACAGGGAGGTATGGTTACACCCGCGTGATTGTCGGTACAGGATGGTGCTGCTGCTGCTGCTGCTGCTGTGCTATTGGGTAGTTGTGTTTGAATTGTCCGCAGGCAGAACTGATGTTTGGTATTTGACGTCTGCCCTCCAGTTATTCTTCCACCAGTTTGACCAGTCTTTCACACTCCTCTTGCAATCCCGCGAACAATCCGCGCTGCGCCCTGACCAGAACAACCACCCTGTGTTGATTGGTCTCTTGAAATGGTGCACAGATATCTGACAGCCCTTTGCCAAGTTTTGACGTGGCAAAAATTTGCGTCACAGGGGGTAGAGTTAGGTCTCTGGCTCCTGTTCTTCATGGCACGGTCGGGAAGGACGTATGTTTCAGCGCAAGTGAGTAGAGAAAGGTAATAATAACGACATGGTTGAGGCCCTCTCTTATATAGTTCATTGTGAATGTGTTTACACAGACTGGTTTTTAAACCCGATCAATACCCCTCAAACTGAATATTCAAAACAAACCATTCAAAAACGAGCGTTAGCCAATCAACAGTTCACATTTTTGGTTTTTTATTACAAATCATGAACGATAAACGACGACTTTGTTTTGAACTCTAGGGATTTTGTATCATTCCAGGCCTTCGGCCTGCAAACTCAGCCAGTTTTTAAACCTTCTGCACTTCATAACGATAACAGAAGATGAGACCATGTGGAGAAAGACGATCTCTGTCGAGACTCGACCCACAAGTGGTCTCCAAGAGTATGAACAGCAGTGACACATTCTCCCTTCTGCACTCTTGTACATTTGGCTCAAACCGCCGCGATACCTTGAACAACTCAGAGTCAAACAGATTGATAAGAGTCAAAGCGCATCTGAGACTTTCATTTTTTTCAATCCAACTTTTAACTACCTGCCAGAATCTCTCCCTTTGTAGTCGCAGAGCCGATGTTGTGTATTTGACAACACTCCCTTACGTTACAACCTTTTATACAAAATAGACTTTTTTTCTGACAAGTATGATAGAATAGAATGAATACATGTGATCACACTTTCTTGATCATTGTCCTCAGTTATGGGGTGGAACACCGACAACACTTGGGGAAGACTGTGACCGCGAACTTTTTCTTAAAATGAACATTCACACAAAGTACCCACAGCTGACTGGTCAAGTCGTGAATAAGTCTTGGTTAAAACGATAACTGAAACTGTGTTTCACATAACATTTCAAGGTCTGGAACAACGAAGGGGGTAGACCAAACTATCAAAAAATTCTGCTTTAAACCACGACCATCAAACCAACACGACCAAAGATCTCCCTTTCCCAGACTGTGGTCGGTGTTAATCACCAGTGTTATAGGACGTTTGTGGTGAAAAGAGAGGGAGCTTGTTCCTTGGATATATTCACCCAAAGACACGCCGGCGTGAAGGTCTTTTGTCAACACAGTGGCATGTCCACACTATACATGTTGACAAGTCTGTCACACCTTGGCTTGCGTCGTCGCTTTCGATCATACTGCCAACTCTGCATACACAATCACAATGGACGGGCTCCGCCAGAGCTTGAGAGAACTTCATTTCACAGACAAAGTGCGCTAACTCCTGAACCATTCAAACTGCTCTGGACTCCGATCCAGCAAACTCGAGTCAATCAAAAGCATACAGGGTTATACCGTCCCAAATCTTGAACTTGATGGTGTTTCCAGCATCTCTGTTCACCACCCCTGTGCCCAAGCATCAGACAGTGGTCGGCCCTCACAAACTGCCGATGTTCAAAATCCGGTCAGGGCCTGGCAGATCTGGCGTCCGTCCATAAACAGACACAGGACATTTAAGTTGGCGTGTTGAAGTGGAATGGATTTCTGTTGTACCGCCATTGAATGCTGCACTGTCACCAAGACGACTACGTTCTTGTTTGGGGTCTTGACAGAAAAGAGGTTGTCTTGGACAGCCACTTAAGTTTGCCTTCGGTTAGCAAAGGTCTTCCTAACGATTCTCTTAGAGGTACTTGCACGTACCCCTTTCCCAGAGCGCCTTTTCTGAGCCAAGAAACACTGGATCAGTTTCCACTTTGCGAACGACCAGGGAAGCGTGATGATGACACTTTTATAGGCCACCGCACCACCATCATGTGCCAAGAGAGATTGACGGCGTTTTTGAAAGGGGATGGCGTCTGCGATTGACGACCCCTCCGTTGACCCAGGAAGCGTTCCAGAGCATAATATCTGTTGACGGCGCCCCCCACATATCCACTTCTCCACACCTAGCTGACAGCTCACGTCCGAATCTACAGGGGCCGACATTGTCATCTCCTTGGATGTCCGCAAGACGCCCGGGTGTTGTCAAGAGAACTACAGACAACTTGTCCAAAATGACTGACTTTCGCATCTTGCCGAGTTCAATGTTGCCTCGATGTACGCTCGGTAGGGGTAAGTGATGGTGCTGGAAATGAAATCAGGGTGTCGTTCAGGGAAACATCCACCTAGAAAACAGGCTATGGAGCCAGGTTGTTATTGACAGGGCAACTTCAGTGCCGCGTCAAGGCTGTGCCACGCTTTGTCACTTTAGCAACGGATGTGGGTATTGGTATTGCTCCGATCCACGTAGTCTGAGTTGCACCACTGATATGGAATTCAATGGATGCACCACAGCCAAGTCAGATCGTGGATGAATGTTCTACAAAAGCCACCTTCATCAACCGCTGATTGAGTATACCATTCAGAAAACAATCATTCCAGTATTACACATTCACGCGAATGCTGGTGTAGTCAACGACATGGTGTCTATCCAAAAATGACTCGAGGAATCCTGGTGTCTTCTTTATTCTTATCCCTTGTTGGCGTCTAAGAGTGACCCCCGCTTGGTTGAGGACCTAATTATACCTCCTAGCGGAGTTCCACACCGGTGGTGTCGCAGCGCCTTGACTCTGCTCACTGCTGCTGCAACATCCGTGTCCCAGCCTGCTTACCCCCGTCTGGAGAGCGACCTTCAAAATTTTGCCCAGACAGACAAAATGCGCAAGCTCATGCCATTCGAGTCCCTTCCTTCATAAAGCCTTTCCATCCACTTTAAACAATGGGATGCTAGACGCCCGAGTCCTCCAAGAAGGTTTCCAAGTCCTCTCCCACGGTAAATTCTTCCCCCAATAACCACAATGTAAGCCCACATGACCTGCTTGGGGCGCATAATATCTTCATAAGCTTATTTCCATCGGTATTCAAGGAACGTGACGCACCATCTCTTAAAGGCCGTCAGGTCGTCTGCGCGCTAAAAGTGAAGCTCGTGATGGTTTTCCCTTTGTCAATGACAGAGTTTGCCCGTGTCTTTGGTTAAGAGAGGATTTCCACTTGTTGAACTGGCACCTACTCAGAGGATATCAGTTGGTTTTTCAAAAATATGATGAACGAACTTCAGTGCCTGATTCCCCATCGGGACAATTCGGAGCAAGGAACCATCACTATCACCAACATGACGTGGTTTAACCAAGCGCAGTAGAACATAGACACCTCAAACCCTCGTTGGAGATGTACTTGGTTTTTCCCCTTCATAGACAACCTTTCCCCATACATAATGTCCTCTCTCCAGACTCAAGATATCTCTTAATATCTGGGGCTGATCTGGAAACAACTATCATCATCATACAGTCTAACTGTCACTTTCGGTACACGATTTATAAATACATTTGATTGCCTTTCTTTTTCTTTCTTCACAGACCGTGGATAAACTTGGTTAAAAGTATGCGTAAAAAAATTCTGCTGAATTCAAATAATCCCACAGTATTTGTTTCGACTGTTGATCTGACCTCCATCGGGGCGAAAAATGCATCCAATTTCTGTTCATCAAAAGTTAAAGTATGTTTGCAGAACAGAATTTCAGACAGCCCACTTCGTAATCTCCGTTCAAGTCGCACGGTTGATGGGTAGTTTGGAGGAAAAAGTGAATCGTGTTGTTTTCGGGGTAGTACGGACATGACTTGCTGGGTACGTCAAGTAGAACATACTGGTTTCAAGTGGGTATTGGTCCGTGGATCGATGTAGTTTTGGAAGGATGTACCCGAGACAACTCCCAAGAAGAGCCACCCACAATAGTCCACTCCTTGACCGCGACACAGATAAAATAGAGACACACCTACCACCACATAACCATGAGCGTCTTACCACCGAAAAACAGAATTTCACCGCGAGGAACTCGTCCGTCCAACACACGCCACAGCGCAATTTTCTGACCCCCGATAGAGTGATGCGGATACAACATCATGAGTTCAGAGCTGATTCTACTTGGTTTCTGTCAGCATGGTTCCAGTGTGCGAGGTGGTCAGTGCTGTTGAGGATCCATGAATTGAATGAAAAGTCATAGCCAAGATACCATTTGATTAAATATTCACGCTGTCCCATTAGCTTTATTGCGTTGCTTCAAGATCGCTTCAATACGAACAATCTGTTTCTTCTTTCTCCCCCCACTTTCTGTATCTCCCTGATTCATAAAACGTTTCCTTGAAGCTCTTCTCCATGACCGTCTTTGAGAAAGTAAGTCACCTGGATGGTCTTTTTTTTATTCGACTGGACTGTGAAAAGTATCTTCAGACCAAGATGGCTAATAACCGTTTTTTAAATGTCTTCATCGTTTTACAGATGCGTACACGATCTCCTAGTTTCAGTTTAGGTGAGGATGAGATGACGTAGCTGGTCGCTGTTGTACAAGTCCTGCCATACATTTTTCTTGGTTGTGCTTGTCACTTCTGCAAGAGCACGCTGAATGCGGCGTGAACGAATGTTGTATGGCTTACCACTGTGGTAAAACTTCCACAAATCTCAAAGTATTTTTTCTGGTAAAGTAACGCCAGAACTTCTCTTTCAAAGTGCGATTCCCGGCTCTCTACAACAGAGCTTTCGTATCCTCGATTTCTGTCACAAAAAAGTGTATTCTTCTTTCCTTTCCAAAAACGTTGAAATGTTTTTGTTCAATACTCTGCCCCTTTGTCCTGTTGAAGTTTGAGGGGTTTCCGACCCTGTTCAAGGAAGCGTTCAAAGGCCTCCACTCATCACAGGTCCTGTCATGTTTTTTCAAAGGCCATGACCCCCAGCGATTTAGACAGACATCGATGACTGTTCAGCAGATAGCTAAAACCATCAAATTGTTTTTCTATTCGGCGTTGGACGTCAACAAATCAGCTTTCCATTGATGGTCCATTCCTCCCTACAACAACACGCCCTCCTCTCAAACTGTGTCGCACAGTTTATGAAGAGTAATAACATCTTCGTGACCAGCAATCTTTGACACAGACTCTTTCCTTCGTTAAGACGTTTCAAGCGTGAACACACCCAAAAGAGACCAGGGCGTTGTGGTGTGCAGTAAGCCTGCCCCAACTTCTTCTGTTCGATATTTTTTTTTTCTTATTTTTTTTCCGCGGAGCCATTTCAGGTGTAGTCAGAAAGACTCCCAATCCATCAAAAGTGCCTCTTTCCTAATCCTCTGTTGTTTCCGTTCCGTTCTGTGAGTCTTTCCTCCTCCAAGAAAAGGTGTCTCCCCTTCCAACTGGTCAGAGTCTTCTGTACCTCGTGGCTTCTTGAATTATGAAAGAGGCACCGGTTCTCAGTGATGGTGGGGTGTTGGCATTTGTTGGTGTAGAAAACAACGGGTAATGGAAGAGGAACCACACCGGAACAACCAAAAGGTCCTTCAGTATACAGTGAAAATAACAGGGTTCCGGGTATTTGTGTGTCATAAACTTCCAACGGTCCAGGGTTTCCAACTAAATCTTGGGGATGTTGGCATCACTGCCGACAGCAGGCCAAGGATTTCCACCCAATGGGTTTGGAGGGCTGAACGTTTCTTAATGGACATCAATGACCAAAACAACGAGGTTCGATTTTTTAATCAGCTGTCCTCCGCCAATAATTCCTTCCCCCTCGCTGTTCCATTTCTAGATCTGGTGATTCTGAACGCGTTTAAAACCGCTCCGCATTGCTTTTCAATCGATTTTGTACACTCCTCCACAACATCCTTCCCACGCTTGTTCAACAAGGATTGACGCGTCATCAACAGTCTCTGTTTTTCTGATTCGGTTGGGTTGAGCCAAGTGTTTCTTCTCCTTCTTCCTAAAATACTGGTTCACCTCAAAAACGAGCAGGTCACCAGCGCGCATGTAAAAAGCAAAATAAAATAACAAAAAAACAGTGCGACTCAGACTGTTGCCCCAGGAGCACATTTAGCAACAAGGGTCGCACACGATATTCAAGAAGTATAAAAGCATGGACAAATCAGCCGCATGGTAATAGTAAAATATCAGGGAAGTAAAAATAAAAAATCGTCAATATGCAGATCTCAAAACTGTCGAAACAATTTGTTTTATTGAATGAGAATGCATTTTGTGTGCAATCTTGATGCACCCGGCATGAATCCACACCGTACCGACTGGGATATAAAGACATGAAGTGGCTGTCACTATTGATGCAGGGATGGATAAACACTGACGCCACTCCTAGGTGCAACTTTTATCAATACTAGTTTTCCATTGGAATATCAATTACTTTTAGCACTGCCTTTGAAAACGGTTATAAGTTTTCATAAAAGCTCACTTCTCTCTTCTAAGGGTTCCATTCTCTAATTTCCTCATGTTCTTCCCTAGTATTCCCCTTTATCTCTGAAGTGGTTCCCTGTTACGAACCGTGCTGCTCCACTTCTGAATCATTTTCAAGGTTATCAATGTCCCCTTTAGATGGTAAGGATCCAAACTGAGGCAACCCAATTCCAGTACTGGTCTACCATGTTTGTAGCATCGTCTTTAACCTTTTGGGCAGTCATTGATATTCTGTGTAAGAAAGCTAAGATGTTAATTTGCTTCTTACATACTAAATAGTACGTTCATTCCAATTGAGACGACTATCTAAAATCACGCCCTAAATAATTTTGCAGCATTAGTTTCTTTAAGAATAGTATTATGGATAGAATAAATCTGATCTAATTAGTGAGCGTTTGTTACATATACCAACACCATGGCACTTTTGAGGATGAAATTCCATTTTCCAAGTGTCTTTCTTTCTTTCCGCACTCTTGTAAAGCGGTTTTAGATCGTCTTGAGAAAGCGTGTATCATTCTTGCTTTCTGATGTTCTATATACTAAAACTGTCATTCTCAAAAAGCCTATAGTAGTTCCAGGAGAGGATTCTACTTATGTCATTTATATAAATAAGAAAACAAGGCCCCAGAACAGTTCCCTGTGGGGACAAAACCCGACACGACTGGTTTACAATGGGATGACGACCCTTCCACAACAACTCTCTGCGTTTCTCCCAACGAGGAATGATCTAGCCCATTTAGCAAAGAACCTCAAATGGCCAATTGTTCTAATTTACGCCAGCAGGCCCTCATGGTCAACCTTCACAAAGGCTTTAGAAAAAATCTAATAAAAATTGCATCAATTTGCTGTCTGTTGTTCGACAGTTACATAAAATCATTGAGAGTTGTTATAAGTGAGTCTCACAACTCCTACTCCTTCGCTGTCTAAAACCATGCTGGGCGTTATTGAATAAATCATATTTGTCAAAATGGTCCATTAAGCTACTATAGATTAATGTTCAAGTAATTTAGAGCTATATGGATGTAAGAGATACAGGTCTATAATATCCCAGCTTTTGTTATGTCACCCTTTATAAATAAGGGCGACAATGCTCGCATCTCGCCACTCATCAGGTAATTACTCCCAGGACCAGTGATGCTTGTTAAAGTAATTGTTTACCTCCACATCTCAATTCATTGGCCCAAATTTTAAGAGCTTGCAGACGCCATCGGGACCCAGTACTTTGGTTTTTCATGATATGTCAGTACTTAAATACCTCCTTGCTGCTTTGTATACTTGATGTTTTGGCATTTTCTAGTGAGTTTTTTCATCATCCTTATTCTCAACGCTAATTAAAAGGTTTGGGAATTGAGAAAACAGAACAAAAACTGCTTGTTTAGTAGTTTGCTTCCCTTACAGGGTCCTGTATTTAGTTATTCTGGTTTGTTTCCAGGTCTGGATCCCAATGTTGCCTGTCCTTACTCCTAGAAGACCTAATTTCTTGTTTTGAGATCACCATTCGAAATCATCGAATTAACATAATTGGAGTAGGCAAAGTCTACCTTCTCTCTGACACTTCCTCCCTTAAAATGTTATACCTAACCAGTAATCTTTCTGAATAGGATGTAGTTCAATTTCTAAAGAAACATGTTTCCATCACAACAAACTGTTTAGTTTTTAGTATAACCATGGCTGGTGGTTCTTGCTTGAAGTACATTTTAGTAGGTATGTTTTCATCCATAATATAACCCAAGTTAGTTTTATATTATGACACTTCCAAAGATCACGGACATTATCTTTAACACTATGGGACCTCAAAACAGTCACTCTACCCTTGAACCATCCACTACTGCCAGTGGTTATTTTCCTTTAACTGGATCAAAACGTTTTCAAAATTTCCAAAGTGTCTGATGAAACATATTGCCTTGTCTTCGGCGCTTGATCATTGTTCTCTAATATATCACGCATCTGCTGAGTCCATGTCCCTAAGACATTAGATGGCATCAGGAATGGAGGCCCGCGAACAGAGTCTAGCACACGAGGATCCCCTAAAAATCATTTTCTTCGTATGCATCCATGATGATGGTTACAATCCCCCAGTAATCCTCCGAGCACCCCCAGGACAAGGTTGATGAGAGGCACCCGCGAAATCCCCCCTTCTGCAAGATCTGTCTTCTTTTCTCTTGCTGGATGTTCCTTCCTTCGCGAGGGAGCGTAAGCTTGCTTAATCTGCACAACTGTTTCTCTGGCAGGAAGGACTCATCTCCACGTGGCCTTTACAAAATGTTGCGGGAACATTCACGAAGGGCGTTGATCAATCTGGCGGGAGGGCCCCTTTCACGACTGCCTTAATAACAGCAGGCTTGGCACCACACAACAACTGCAACATGGTAGATTCACTTCTCATACGTGCTGACATGATGGTAAAGAGCAATGTTCCGGCGCAAATAACCGCATTGGTAGATGAGCACTCGCTTTAAAGATCCACAAAGTCGTCAGTCTCACTGAAGGCCACCACCCACGAAACGAAGAGTGGTTACCCAGCGAACACGTCTCAAGACTTCCACAGTGTGTTATACATCTCCACACAACCTCTGTCCATTTCTCCACCAAAAAGAAAAATATCGTTTTGGCAGAGGAAAAACATTGCATATAGAGAAACGAAAATCATTTCTGCACATACACACTTGATGGGGTTCGGGGTATAATATTTGGTTCTCAGACGGAGATATCGGTGTCTCCTGACAAAGTCAAAACAACAAATAACCGTGGGTTGATGTCGCATCTTAAAAGCTTCCTGAACGTACTTCATCTTCCCGGGATACATCTGTTTAGCCTAAATGGGTGATCTGGAGGCGTCTCTGTGTTCTGAATACCACCAGATAATGACAGTTCAAGCTGATGGGCCTTTACTTTGTTATCCCAAACAGATTCTCCCGATGTACATGAACACCATGTTGCGATGATGCTCCCTTTCTTGAATACTATTAGTCACCCTTCATCCGATTCGCTCATCAAGTCATCAAACACCCCACCCGTCGTTTCAGTTCATCGCCATTCGTCTACTTTGGGTAGCCCTTCGATAAAAAGTGCCTCCTTTCAAAAGATGAAATCCATACAGCCACTCTCCGAACACCACACAATCTCACGGAGGTGTGTACATTACTACATTGAAGTGATTTTATAAACTTACTGACCCAAACAGTTTTTTTTCCACTTCCTGATGGACCAGCAATCACACCGAAAGGGATGTTTCCACCTTGGATCCAAAGCTTCAACGTGTTAGTGTCCCACATTTACATTCTTTTTTTATTCCTGGTCTACAGACTTAAAAACGATTCCCTTTCATCATCAGCATCATCATGCATCCTAAGCATCATCACTGTCATCAACCGCCATCTCATTTTTTTAAATATCACGCCTACGTCAGCGGACACCACGCGGCAAAAAACGAGAACACACCCCATTTAGTTTATGACAAAAACACAAAAAAACCACGGCGTCGACAACAACGATCCGCAGCGCGCAGCAACACAAAACACCCCCATCTATTTTTATAACCCACAATGACAGCTGACAACCACCCCACCAAACAACAAAGCCTAAAAAAAAAATTTTTTTTTATAGCACATGACGTCAACATATCGATCCAGATCGGAACTCACACACCCCGTGACCCCTCCCACCTACTTCTGCCATAAACGCACCACCTGCAGCACCACCTCCGCGTCACCTGCCGCCTCCTTCCGGCATCGCAACACCACTTCCGGGTGGGGTTGGGGGGAAGATCCCCTCAAGATCCCCTTATGGTGGGTTGAAAAGTCCCTTACATTACTACTGTAATTACATCATCAATCATCATCTCATTATCATTATTCTTATTGTAATTACTATTATTATTCTTATTATAATGTTTGTTGTTGTATGTTGTTGTTGTTGTTGTTGTTGTTGTTAGTTGTTGTTAATCTTATTATTTATTATTATTATTTTCATTATTATTACTAGTATTATCATTATTTATTATTTTTCATTGTATGGTGTTGCTGTTGTTGATTGTTATCATTATCAACATAATTGTTATTGTTTTTGACGTTGAGATGATGAAGATGATGATGAGATGATTATGATGATGATGATGAGATGCGAATCAGCATCTGTTATTGTGTATGTTTTCATTAAAATTACCATCTTAGTCATGATCCTCGACATCATTACATCATCAACATCCTCCTCCTCCTCCCTCCTCCTCCTCCTCCTCTCATCGTCATCATCATCATCAGTTACGATGATGGTATCTACGTTGCGATGAGGTTCACCAAGTCTTTCACTTGTTGTACACAATTGCGTGGAGTTAACGACACTTTGTGCCAGCATAGGAAGGATAGCATAGCAATATACACCAACACTTTTTGTCGATTTTTCCTTGGAAATATTTTTATAGATTTTGTCCATTTGAACATTTCCCTCCTTTGTTCTCTTTCCCTTTATTATCTGTTCTCTCTTTCTTCTCTTTCTCTCACCGTTTATTTCCTTTCTCCATTATTCACCTCTATTGCAAAACGGTTGTTTTCCTCTCATCTCTCTCTCTCTCTCTCTCTCTCCTCGTCTCACCTCTCTCTCACCTCTCTCTCTCTCCTCCTCTCCTTCTCTCTCTCTCTCTCTCTCACTCTCTCTCTTCCACTCTCTCCACGGTTCCATTTACTCTCTCTCTCTCTCTCTTCTCTCTCTCCCTCTCTCTCTGTCTGTGTCTCTGTGAGTGTGTGTAAGTGTCCTGTCAGTCTGTCCTGTCAGTGTCGCCTGTCTGTCTGACTGTGTGACGAGAGATTGGAGTGGAATTGGTGGGTCTTCTAGGGAAGGACTTGGAATAATTTCTCATAATGAAAATTATGTAAAATTTCACCCCCACCCTCCCCTCTTAGCAAACAGTTCTAAATTCTCTCTCTCTCTCTCTCTCTCTCTCTCTCTCTCTTTTCCTCTCTCTCTCTCTCTCTCGCTCTCTCCTCTCTCTCCTCCTCCCTCTCTCCTACTCTCTCTCTCTCAACCATCCATTTACTCTCTCTCTACTGTTCCAGTTACTCTCTCTCTACTGTCCCATTTACTCTCTCGTCCCTCTCTCTCTCTCGTCCTCTCTCTCTCCCCTCTCTCTCTCTTCTCCTCTCTCTCTCTCTCTCTGTATGTGTCTGTCTATCTCTGTCTGTGTCTGACTGTCGTCTGTCTGTGTGACGAGAGTTGGGAGTGGATCAGTGGGTCCTCTACCTCCACCCTCTCTCTTACTAGTGGTGAAAGGAGCAACTTTCTGGTACTAGTTATCAAAAGAAATTTGTAGGTATCCCAGGACTGTAAAAAACCCAAAAGTGGCTCAGGGAGAAGTTCACTTAGCCTTGTGCTCTTAAGAATACGTGTAGTTCTGAAATAAAGAATCGGAGAGAAGTTCAACCATTTAGTGGCTGATTGAACAACAAAGACTTGATACAAGTTAAATGCACTTCTACACGTCAACTTTACTTGCTTACACACTAGAAAGTAGTTAAAGTTTGTATCCAGTGGACATGTCAATTGTAACTTTAATTACGTGGCCTTTTACACTTCAACTTCACTTGCTTACACCCAGTGCAGTAGTTAAAAGTCATAACAATAGATATGTTCCATGGTTCATCATTAAGTGAGGGAACCTTTGGACGAGTTGAATTGAACTGAAGTCCACTTGGAAAACGGGACTTAACTAAGTCAGAGAGGATAGTTGATCTCTCGCTTTGGCAGTGACTGATCCTGCTGTGTAGACCTGTTAGCTGTAGTGCTGGGCTGTGGTGTGTCTTCAAAACCTGTCTTGCCCAGTGTATGTAGTGTAGCCATGGTTTATAGCGTAGCCACAGTCCCAGGTCTGCGATAAAGAGAACCTTGTCTGTAGTTAAGTGGCAGAAACTCTGGCATGTCGAGATTAACACGTTTGCCCTCTGTCTTTCAGAAGAGGTGCGAGAACTCAACCAACAAAGGATTTGTTGAGTATAATGGTTTTGCTATAATATCAATCTCCACTTTCGTTAGAGGTTGAGTGGAGTTTACAAAAGATGGGAAACAGTAATAACATTGCTAAACAATTTCAGTCAAATAACTCTTCAATGTTTCCTATGAGTTAAATTACATTAACCTGTTACACAATTAGCCCAAGTACACATGTGGTGTAGACTTAAAGTCATACACTACAAAGCATTCCAACAATCACCAGTATTCATAAATCCACTTAGCAGTTTTCACCTAGTACAAGTATGTTGTTTTTCTTATCAAAATTTATCATTCAGTTATCATCTTAACCAATAGAATTGCAAACTGGCAAAAGTACACAAAACACAGGGTTGGATTGTTAACAAAGAATTATAACCACATGGTGATAGCTTTACCACAATGTGATAGCTTTTACCACATGGTGATAGCGTTTACCACATGGTGGCAAGCAAACACTACACAGAACAATCAATTCATCATTTTGATAAATGTTGTCAAGTATTAGCACAAAGTTAAACTGTTTAAACTCCACGACATACATATAATCAATAGATTCAAAAGGTAAAACATGGTTTCAATTTACATTTCTGGGAGAATCAGTAACTCAGACTGGGTTAGAGTGGAAGAGATAACCGTGCCTCCTCTCTGGTTTACCCCTGGCGTCTGTCTTGTTCCTTAGTTCTGATCCACAGCTGGTCTTGAGGAATCAGTGAAGGGAAGAGCTCAGTGTCCCTATCTTTAACGCTAAATTGTGTATTCGAGATTATTCCCTTGAGAGAGAGAGAGAGAGTCACTCAGGCAATGAGAGGGAGGGAAATGTCTGTCAACTCCTTCCCTCGATCATGGATGGACCAATCTGCAAACGATGGAAACTACATTAATACAGGATCGAAATCAACGTATGATCATTCATGCAATGCATCTGTAGAACGAAAGTTAATTTGACCACGCACGGGATAACACCATTGTACGTTCTTGGACACGGCGCTGAACACAGCACTTAGTCACTGGTGGTGCTATACAGGTCCTCGTCGTAATCAATCCCGTAGAAAAAAGTGAGCGATGCATCAGGAGGACGACCACAATCAGCACCACCACAGCAATTCTGGACGCCTTTGCTCCACACAGCGCCGTATACGGTGTGGCCACAGCACAGACGCCGCTCTCAGCATGGTCAGCGCCACGAGTGACCAGGACGACACGACGGACACGGCGTATGGTGTACCACCCTCTCCACCTGCAAGGCCAGGACCCAGGCTGTCAAAATAGGGCACCCCAAGGCCTCGTAGAGCCACTCGTACAGGGCATTGGTCAGCAACGCCGCATGGTCACACCATGCCAGACATGGAACCAGATATTTCCCAGACTGGCTTCAGGAAGGCGAAACATAATGACGATGATCAGGAAATCCGGAAGACACCGAGTGCGAGCACGACAGGCAAGCTGTATACGAAGATCAGGTTGCCGACATCAACATAAGCATGGTTGTCAGCAGCCAGTCCTTGGCTGGCCACCACGGATGTTCCCACCGTCTGTCACGTTCCTCATCCCTCTGCTCACGGACATACACAGAACTGGTGAAGGGGCGGGGGGGTCACTCCAGTAACATGGTGGAGGTGGTAGGAGGGTTTAGTCTAACACCACAGACAAACACTGTGTACGTCACATTCGTCGATTATTGAAAGACACTTGCTGGCAAACATGCATCATGCTTTCAGAAAACCCAATCGATTGATCAATCAATCAGCCAATCCCCCAAATCGATCAAACAATCAATGACAATCTCCCTCCCTTCCCAAGGGCAGCCAATGCAACGTCAGTCCAGATGGTGTTGGACTCAGACTCTCTCATGACCTCGTGAAACAGAATGTCTAGACTGTGTACATGGACACTTCTGTGAAAACAAACACCGCTGTGGAAGAGAGAGAGAAGAGAGAGAGAGAGAGAGAGAGAGAGAGAGAGAGAGAGAGAGAGAGAGAGAGAGAGACAGACAGACAGACAGACAGACACAGAGAGAGAGAGAGAGAGAGAGAGGTGGGGGATAAGAGGGCTACAGAAGGGAGAACTAAAGCACTTATGAATTGATAGCAGTTGTGGTGGTGATAGCAGGTTTGGTGGGGGAATAGTAGAGTATAGGGAAATCGTATTTAAGGTGGTAATATAGTAGCAATAGTAGTAGTAGTAAATAGTTGTGGTGGTGGTGAGTGATGGATCAGGTGGTAGAAATCGTAGTAGGGGGAGTAGTAGTAGCTGTAGCAGTAGTGGGTGGTGGGGGTGATGGTGGTGGGTGAGGTGGTGGTGGTATTAATAGGGTAGTAGTAGTAGTGGTGGTGATGTTGGTGGTGAAAGTGGTGTAAACATTTAAAAGTAGTATAGTGGTGGTGGTGGTGATAGTGGGGGTGGTGGGGTATAGTAATAGTAGTTGAAGTAGAAATGGTGGTTTTTTGTTTGGGGTGGTGGTAGTAGTAGTAAAAAGTAGTAGAAGGTGGTGTATAATGGTGGTGGTAGAGTAGTAGTAATAGTAGTGGGATGGTGGTGGTGGGGGTTAGATAATAGTGTAGGTAGTGGTCGTGGGAGTGGTGGTGGTTTTGGTGGTAATAGTATAGTCGTAGTGCTGGTGGTGGTGGTTTGTGGTGTAGTGGTATAAATAAATAGTAGTAGTATTGGTGGGGTAGTGGTGGTGGTGGGGTAGTAGTAATACTAGTAGTAGTGGTGGGGGTAGTGGTGGTGGTGGGGGGTAGTAGTAAAGTAGTAGTAGTGGTGGTGGTAGTGTGGGGGTGGGGGTAGTAGTAATAGTAGTAGTAGTGGTGGTGGGAGTGGTGGGGGTGGTGGTTAGTAGTAATAGTAGTAGTAGTGGGGTGGTAGTGGTGGTGGTGGGTGGTAGTAGTAATAGTAGTAGTAGTGGTCGTGGTAGTGTGGTGGTGGTGGTAATAGTAATAGTCGTAGTGCTGGTGGTGGTGTAGTGGTGGTAGTGGTAGTAGTAATAGTAGTAGTAGTGGTGGTGGTAGTGGTGTGGTGTGTAATAGTAATAGTAGTAGTGCTGGTGGTGGTGGTAGTGTGGTGGTGGAAGTAGTAATAGTAGTAGTAATAGTGCTGGTGTTGTGGTGCTGGTGGTGGTGGTGGTAGCAGCACAGCATCAGCAGCAGCACACAGCAGCAGCAGTAGTAGTAGTGTGGTGGTGGTGGGGTAGTGGTGGTGGTAGCTGAGAAACATGCTACTTTACAATACAACACAGGACAATGTAATGCAACACAACGCAAATACAATTATACACAGTACAACAATACAACACGACACAAGATATACAACACATTAGAATACAACGTAGTGTAGTACAATACAGCACAATACGAAATAAGCCAACACAAAACAATATAACACAGTAAACACAGTGCAGTATTACACGATACAGCAGTATACAGCACAACAATAACAACACAGTAAACACAGTAGAATACTACGCAGCACAGTAATTTACAACACAACAATGCACACACAGTAAACACAGTACAGTGTACACAACACAGTATATACAGCACAACAAGACAACACGGTAAACACACTACAGTACTACGCAACACAGCAATATACAGCACAAGACAACACAGTAACACAGTACAGCGCTACGCAACCACAGCAATATACAGCACAACAAGACAACACAGTAAACACAGTAACAGTGCTACGCAACACAGCAATATACAGCACAACAAGACAACACTGTAAACACAGTACAGTGCTACGCAGTACAGTATTATATAGCGCAACAGTACAACACACTAGACGAAAGCACAGTACTACACACTACACTAACATCAGCACAGCATGACGTAATGCAGCACAACATTGTACAACATAGTTCAATACAATACAAAAAACTCGATACAATGCAAAACAGCACGATACAGTGAAAACATGTTACAATACACTGTAGGGCAATAAATATATCGCAATGCTTACAGTGTACTTCAATACAACACAATACGGTACAATACAACGCAATACAAGACTATACAGTATAGCACAACACAATACAAAATGACACTGAGGCCGGATAAAATATTTTGGTACGGAAACCATGCTGACAAGAGCTATGCAGATAAGGGAGCCATTCCAGGACCATATAAACTGAAACAGGACAACAAGATCGGATGGTGGTGGAGTTCTCATTGCCATCCGTTCGGACCTCAAAAGTTACCCAGTACCAGAACTCAAAACTGACTGCGAGATTGTGTGGGCTGCCCTTTAAAGCTGACCGTAAAAAAAACTTTATACCTTTGAGCCTTTTATAGACCTAACACCAAAGACCTAGCTGTAATGAAGAGGGTTCAAAGAGTCCCTAGATCGATTTCAACCATCTCAACGCCCGGGTGTTGTCGGTGGAGACCTTCCGGGATGGGACTGGGAGACAAGCACTCTGAAGAGCAAGTCAAACTATGTAAAAAATCCACAAGGATTTCCTTGAGACGATAAGGAATCATGGTCTGGAGCAAGATAGTTACAGAACCTACCAGATTTGATAACGCACTCGCCCTTTGTTCCACGACAACGTTCCAAGCCTGGTCCCCAGAGTTAAATGGTGATGGGGTATCAGACCATGAAATGTGTGTGCGAGTACAATGTACATGTGCAGAAGTCAAAACAAAACCCGAGGAAGATCCACCTGTGCAACAAAGCAGACTGGGGGCGGGATTAGGGAAACCATGAACGAACAAACAGCAGGCTAGATAAAGGTGGCAATCTCTCAACACAGGAACTTTGGACCGAGTTAAAGTCAGCCTAACACTGACGCAATGGATAAACATTTTCCCAACTAAACAGGCCCGTCCAAAGCACAGCAAACCCTGGGTTACTCCAGAAATTTAAAACCCTGATCAACAGAAGAACAAAAAATCTACAAGATGAAGAAGAAGAAAGCACCCCGGGAACTCAAAGATAAATGCCAGAGACTGCGAAGAATAACCCCAGCGCAAACTCAGACGAGCATACTGGACTTACATCAATGACTTTCCCTCCCGAAAACTTCCCCGGACGAGCCTCCTTCGCTTAAAAGGTTCTGGACCTACATTAAGCACCAGAGGACTGCAAAAGTGGGTGTAATCTCCTCTCAAAGTGAAAGACAGATTGATCTCGGAGCCTAAGGACCAAGCGGAAACTCTGAAAAACAATTTCAATCTGTGTTTCACTGAAAGGAAAAAACCTAAATCGAGGGAGAGTTTCAAGAGAAATGCCAGATGAAGCAAGCAGATTACTCCGAGCAGACCAGTATCCAGATCTCTGAAAACGGTGTTCCGAAAGCTACTCAAGGATCTGAATCCGTACAAAGCTTTTGGACCGGAAAGAGATATCGCCAAAGGTACTGAAGGAACTGGCACCCCGAAATCACTCCCATACTGACTCGCAATTTTCAATCCTCCATCAACAACGGAGATGTACTGGAAGAAATGGAGAAGAGCAAATGTTGCCCCTGTTTTCAAAAAAGGAGAACACTAAAGACCCGGCTAACTACAGACCCAAATCTCTCTGACAAGTGTACCCTTTCAAAATCATGGAGCACATCATTGTCAGCGCTCTAACAAACCATCTAGAGAGCAACAACATACTTTCCCCACGCCAACACGGATTCCGCAGAGGAAGATCCTGTGAGACTCAGCTATTAGAACTAGTGGAAAACTTTCAGAGACAATGGAAAAATGTGGCCAAACAGATATCGTCATCATGGATTTTGCGAAGGCCTTTGAAAGGTTAACCACTCACCCCTCCTCCATAAACTACACCAGTAAAGGGTCCGAGGGCCCCATCAACAGATGGATTGGGGAATTCCTGCAAAACCGTAGACAGGCAGTTGTGGTTTTATGGAACCAGATCAGACTTGTCATGTCAAGTCGGTGTACCTCAGGCTCCGTTCTAGGACCGAGTCTCTTCCTTTGTCTACATAAAGATCTGCCCGAAAAAACCCACTTCACAACACTCTCTTCGCGGACGACACAGCTGTCTCTAGGCTAATAAAATCAAGCCAGGATCAGGAAAAAATACAGTAGGACTTACAAAAGGTTGAGACATGGAGAGGAGCTGGGACATGACTTTTCCCTCCGGCAAATGTACCACCTTGGGCCCGTCATCAGCTCCAAGCGAAAAGACAAACTCCCCGTCCCAAATACCATCTACATAACCAAATCCTGTCAAAAGTTTGAATCAAACAAAGTACCTAAGGGGTTCACCATCGCTCAAGACCTAAAGTGGGACCAACACATCAAAAGCATCATCAAGAAGGCAAATCAAACCTTGGGTTTCCTAAGACGCAACTTAAAGATCAGCGCTCGGACCATCAAGGAAACAGCATATAAAGCCTTGGTACGCCCAATCTTGGAATATGCGAGTACAGTGTGGGACCCATACATAGATGACCATGTCACAGACATTGAGGCGGTACAAAGGAGAGCAGCGCGCTTTGTCAAAAACAAATATCATCGACAAGCAAGTGCTCAGCAAATGGTAACCGACATGGGATGGGCAAGTCTGGAGAGCCGGAGGAAAATCGCACGGCTTACCATGATGTATAAGATTATTCACGCCAAGTGCATGTGGAGTTTGGAAAGGCACATGCAGATGGAAAGGATAAACTAAGAACGGCAACCTCACGCAGAAGAAGACTGCACTCTCTCCAGTTGAACCGCATCCAGTGCTAGAGAGACTATAGACTGAACTCGTTCCTGCCACGTACAATCAGGGAATGGAGCGATGAACTGACAGAGGCTGCAGTAACATTGGTTACTCTTGACATTTTCAAGGCAAGAGCTCGCAGCCTCATCCAATAAACTAAACTCTTCTTTTTTTTGCGTCACAACCCCCAAAAGTGTCAGAATAATCAACCTGGTGATTGTGGACACTTAATGGATGATGATGATGATGACACTATACACAATGTAGTATAACATCATACAACACAACACAGTACAATACGATACAACACAGTACAACACAGTACAACGAATAACACGACACACCACAATTCGGTAGACAATGACGTCACTCAGTACAATTCATCACAGTGTGGTCAAACCACATGACCTCGCCTTTACACATATGACGTAGCATTTACACATTTGACGTTGCCTCTGCACATTTGACGGTGCCTGTACACAATTGACGTTGCCTCTTCACATTTGACGTTGTCTTTACACATTTGACGTGGCCTTTACACATTTGACGTGGCCTTTACATATTTGAATCCTTCAGCTTGGAATGTTCTGCCAATAGTTTGGAACTTATTCCCAGCACTTTTTATATTTAAACATCTGTTTTAACAACTTTGCCCCACCCCCAAATTTTATGTCATGTACCACTCTCAGTGAAGCATGCTCTTTTAGAGTGTAGCGACATGTATGATGCAAGACATAAACATTTCACAGCAGACTCCAGATGAAAATCTTGCTCAGAGATGTCCCACGTGATGTGATCTTTGAATTTGTGAGGGAGATTAACGTTTTTCATCTGATCTCAGATTTTACGGAGGACAGATTTTTAACAAAATGTCCGGTGTGTTTTGGGAAGGTGTGTTTAAAGGGAGTTATGTGATTGAGGGCTTTTGTTTGGTTGTTTGTGTTCTAATGTTGACTTCTCAGCGACTTCACCATTCTGACAGCCCTGATATGGCCCTTTGTGGTCGGCTGGGCTATAAGCAACATTACCTTGCCTTACCCCACCCCTAAACCAGCCTTCTTGCCAGCATCCACTCACCTTTCCCCCACCCTATTTGAGGGCAATATGTCTGCAGCAAAGGGCAGGATATTGCATATCAACACCGCATTATGTAGAAAGAAAAAGATACACCCGAAGGTGCGGGTAGGACCCAGAGAAGTGCTGTCCTCAACCGCCGAACAATCAGATAGACACTGTATTATCTTCAACTCATACATCATATTATTGTAGTACAGAAAATCTGTCAACATGTCTTTACAATATACAGTGATGACATTGTCACAGATACCTCATACAGAAAAACACGAAATCATAGGTGTGAAAAGTTAGTCGACACGTCATCACAATGTGCAACAGTGAAACAATGGCAAATACTTCACATAGCATCACAGTATATAGCAAAGACACTGTCAGAATGGAGTCCCTCAAAAGAATTGATTCTCTCTCTTTTCTCTCTCTCTCTCTCTCTCTCTCTCTCTCTCTCTCTCTCTCTCTCTCTCTCTCTCTCTCTCTCTCTCTCTCTCTCTCTCTCTCTCTCTCTCTCTCTCTCTGTGTGTGTGTGTGTGTGTGTGTGTGTGTGTGTGTGTGTGTGTGTGTGTGTGTGTGTGTGTGTGTGTGTTGTGATTGAGTGAGTTCATTAATTTAGAGTCTGTTCACACTTGGTGATATTAGACTTTAAAAAAAGAAAAAAGGAGGAAGCAAGGGGAAGGGGAGCGTTTATAAAAATCAATTAATTTGATGCATGGAAAACACTATTGCTATTTGCACGGTTCTGGTTTGTGGGTTATTGTTCTGATAGAATCGTGTGTAGTCACATCCACGTTCGATTCTTTATACAATTAACTTAATATTGACCAATGAAAAAGAATATGGTCCACTGATAGAAGATTTGAACAATCACATGCTACACTTTGGGAAAACGTGGTTTTCCACGAATTGAGTCGAAGCTTGTACATCAAAGATGACAACTATCGTGGACATGATAAGATTTCATACTTCTCTGGAAGGTGTTCACTGTTCACGCATTTTTCTAATAACGAATCAATTTCTTGAACGTCAAGTTGTAAATTACTCTCAGGCGTTTTTCTTAACGCACCATCTCTAGCTAATTCATCTGC